>PGFW01071886.1:0-10993 GCA_003123925.1 Haematobia irritans | reverse complement strand
TGCATATTTCATAATGAAGAAAAAATTACAAAAAAAGAATGCTAAATAACAAAAATATTAATAGAGACCTGATATAATAAAGAAGAACATCATGCATACAACATCTTAAAGATGTAAATAAAGCAAATATAAACTGGTGTTTAATATTAAGATATTAACGGAATTCTATACTGCAAAAGATAAAGAATTCACTAATCGAAAAGCTTTGGATTTTCTGTAACAGATTTAGGGTATCGATTTCGAGGCCATGTAAGACGTGGCTTATACTAAAATGACATTTTAGAGGCTAGTTACACTTTACCATGTCGGGATATATAAAATTAAACAGTATATAATATAATCCGCCCAGCTCACCCCTCGAATCCTGTAATCGCAAATCCCAAAAAATTCTTTCCTTTGCCCATGTTTTCGTTAAGCCAAAAAACCATAGTTAATAATTGCAATAATATGTTCTTTTTAAATTCTGCAAAGTTTGAATTGCCAAATTCGGATTTTAATTGCAGTTTGAATGAAAGGTATTTGTTCCATCAGTTTTTATAGAAAATTTTTAAGACAAAATTATTTTCATCAAAATAAAATTTTCCAATATTTCCATAGTTGATTTTCCCCTTATGATGCGTTGGTAAAGATTTCGGAGCCAAAAGACCATGCTATACTCAAAGACATTTTTGATAGAGGCACTACAGCTTTTTAACATGTGGGATATATCGTAAGAGTGTTTCCAGGAATCCAAAATTTCTGTGAGTTCCTTTGTTGCGCTCATGTTCTTATGCTAAACTTAATCTTTGAATAGTTGGTCAAATTAGTTCTTTTTAATTGAGAAGTTTAATTGAAATATGAATTTTGGTAAAAATTTTTTATAGAAAATTTTTACACAATATATTTTATTTTCATAAAAAATATGTTCCAATTTTTATTTTTTGGAAAACGTTTGGTCAAATGTTATTCTATAGAAAATTGACTTCTAGTTGAAGTGCACCAATCTACTCAAAACATTCAATAATTGCTAATCAATCTACTAAAATTCAGTAAAAAATCCATTACGATTCTTTGTAGAATTGCAATAGACCAATTACGTAGCTGAACATATCACATGACAATTATCTGATTCAAAATACTTAAAATTGGCAAAAATAAATTCTTTTTTTTTTAACACTGAAAAAAAGCATCCCGCTTCCCAAAGATTTTGTCTTAACTTTAAAATAAATAAATCTCGAGCCAAAGAAAGAGAAACAATTAAGCGTACCTTTAAGACGTCGATTAAACACTCTCGACAGAGTCGTTTTCATTTTTTTGTTCTCGTTCAAGTTTTGTCCCATTACACTGCACGAAAGAAATTGATGACATACATTAAAAAATAAGAAGAAGCATAAACAAAACAATTGAAGTGTATTGAAGATTTAATGGGTAAGAACCATTTATTAGCTGAAAAAATGGATAGAAAAATAATACAAAAAAATCTTGACATTGTCCAAAACCCCAATATTCCTGAAGTAATCCCACCATTAATATATACAAATATCTTGATAATTTCAAAAATACTTCAATTCGCAATGTTTCCATGATTGAAGTCGGAATTTTCACAAACTGTCTTTTGGCCGACAATACTGTTTAGAAATATATAGTTTCTTTATTTCAACAGAATTTCGATCCCATCATTAATTTCATGCAAGAAATCCTGTTTATTAATGTAAAAATAATTATGATCTTGATAATTTTGTCGAAACATTCCCTTACACTCAAATTGATTTTGTATCACCTAACCAGAAAACACAAAAGTTGTTTTTTGATTTTATTCCAACCCAGGCGTGTCCCCCACAGCCGAATCACACCCTTATAACTACGATCTTTTCTCCCGCAACGATGTTGTGTCTCGAAGGTGTATCCGACCGTCGGTTGGTGGCGGGTGTATAAGTGCCTTAAGATACTTTAAGACACAATTCTCCTTATAATTGGTGTTTGTGTACTTTCTTCTAGCAAAGCAAAATTTTAAAAATTGTTTGCCTTGCTTTTCAGCTTTTTCTTTCATATGCCATCAAATGTAAAAACAATAACGAACAACTTATTTCCAAATTAAACTCGACTTCCAGTAAGAAATAGCTATTTTTTTCCCTAAGTAAAAAAGTCTTTAAAATAAAGTGTTGTAAAACATGTCTCTATACTTCTACACAGCTTTGGCTATAAAGATCCCCGGTCCTAACAAGAAAAACAAACATTTTTTTGACAAAAATTCGTTTTTATTATAACATAGTTCCGCTTCACAAGAGCGATTACAACGATAATAAAACACCTTCCCAATTTTTGATGCCCTATTTGGTCATACTCCTTCGTTTTGCCTCAAAAACGGCCTCAGTTTACGGCGATCAACATCTTCATGCAGCCAAAATTTTTCCCTGCGACATCCCATTTGAGGTCTGAGAAAAAGAAGAAGTCGCTAGGTGGCTAGATCTGGAGAAATCGGTGTTTGGAAAGCAATTCCGAAGAACCAAATTTCAAAGTATTTTTGACTATCCGTTCTCAATGACTTTTGGGCACGGTGCGTTGTCTTGGTGAACAACACTTTTTTCTTCGTCATCATGGCCTCGCGATTTTCACCTCGACCGCCAAAAACAACAACGTTTGTATAGATTCTGAGCGGTGTTTTCAGCTGTTAGACTCGTTTTGGTTCGTATATCAACCGAGTTTTTTCGTCGATATAACAGTATGGATGAAACATGCTCCATCACTACATTCTCCCCCCTGAGTCCAATCATACAGTCGCTGAAGTGCAGCGGGACGGTGAAACTCTCCGAAGCGTAGAAAGAAACTCAAAGTCCTGCAAAAGTATAATTCGCCTCCTGTTTTTGTGGTATGCTCATGGAATAATTTTATATCGATTACTGAGAAAGAAAAAACCATCAAACAGTGACCTATTATATGCGCCTTATTGGTAGCGTTTGAAAGGTCGAAATCGCGGCAAACGGTTGCCAATATGAAAGTAATGAAAAACAGTGTTTTCTAGCCAAGACAACCGCATACGTGCCTACAAGTCATAGAGAACGATGGCAAAAATTTCATGAATTGCTTCGAAATATTGCTTCCCACGATGGAAAAAATTCAATAAATTTGGGCTCCAATTGCTTTCCCCTACGCGCACCGTATTCTCCAGATCTGACTGCCAGCAGCGACTTTTTCTTGTTCTCACCGCTCAAAAGATTTCGCAGTGGAATAAAAATTTTGGGCTGCAATATGAAGAGGTGCATCGCCGAAATCTGAATGGCCTAATTGAGGCCAAACCGAATAGCGTATCCAATAATGGTAATCCAAAAAATTGGATAGGTGTTCTTTATATTCTGCTCTTGAAGGGAACTTATGTGAATAATTAAAGGAACGAAATTTGACAAGAAAAAATTTTTCTTGTTTAGATCTCGGGGACGTTATCATTTCAATCCTGTTAGCCATAATTCCATAGAGCATATTTTAAATCAAATAAGATCAATAAATAACTATGAATGCATTTATAACAAATAAGTTTCAATGATAACTTGATTATTCTTTGAATCTTACGATAAAAAAAATAGGCTAACTTAATACAAGTACTTTGGTTGATGTTGTCTTAATTTTTAATTTTAAGAGCTTTAAGGCTCTCCTTAACTAATTATTGAGTTTGAATATGCGGCATCCTGGTTTCGAATAATTAAAAAAAGTTCCTTATAGTGGAATAGTCAAAATCTTTGGATCCAAGAGAAGCTTTAGTTGAGCTGGTAAGATATAGTCAGAGATGGTCGCAAGTAGCAATTTGTTGGTTTTCTACTGTCAATTTAAAGTTGTAATACGGTCGAAATACGTCATATTACCTTGTTATAAAATGTTAAAAAACGAATAATTCAATAAACGCCTCACAGGACGCCTTTAGATTTGAGTTAAAAAGTAAACTCAGTTTGTAGTGTATCCTTAAGCCTATGAAAAGTCATAGTTTGAAGTCATTTTAATTTTATGAATATATTTTTGAAATTTTTATTAAAGAACGATTAATACACGATCGCTGGCATAAACATTTGATGCAATCGTTTCATTGTTTGTGGCACAGATTTAGGTACTATAACGTTTGTGTGTGCAGGCAAATACTCAACCACCATTATTTAATTTTTTAATAAATCATTCTCAAATAAATCAAGTAAGACATAAATGGTTCTAATAAACGTAGCTGTACAAAAAACAATATATTCTGACCAAAAAAAATCTAAAGTTATTTTACGGGAGAAAGGTTAGCATTTTCTGTTTTATAATGATATAATGTCATGTTCTATAAATTATCAAAGAGTAAGAAAAAATTATCGCAAATAAACGTTCTAAAAAAGCATTCAATAGATTCGTAATATTTCATAAAACTAAGTATTTTTACAAGGTTTTTACGAACCGTTTTGTTGACGTATGGTAAAATACGTCGTAAATGTAGTCAAATACCTTACAGTTAGCGACAACCATCTCTGGATATAGTATTGAACAAAACTATTCACACTGGGATAGATAGATTTCGTTAATCAAAAGAAATTTAATTAAAATGACGGCAAAGGAAATAAAATATAAAAGATTTAATAGGATGCGAATATAAAAGCCATGATCAAATTATCAACCGATTGCTTTTTATACATATTTTATTCTAAGTATTCTACTTTCTACTTACCATATTAGGGCAATATCAAATAAGTTTTATGTTAGAACTCTTTGACAGCAATTCACTCTATATGTATCTATCTTCATTTTTAAAATAACGCTAAGAATCGTTCAATAAATATTTGTCCTTTCTAATTCTCTTAAGCACGAGGAAATATCTATGAAATCCAATACGTTACAGACTTTTGCTGTTGTGTGATGGTACAAGTTTAACTAAAATATTAAAAGAAAAAAATAGATTAATGAATATGAAAAGCCCAAAGAACTTTCGGAATATCAAAAAATAATAGAATAACTACAGTGTAGTCGGAAAAGTTGAGAAATATATAGAATTGAAGAAACAATAATTAAACATTCTATACTAAAAGCTACGCATAATGTAGTTAATTCAAAACATGATTTATCTAATTCATAGAATATAGACTTAAAATGAAAAATAATTAATTTTTATATTTTTTATGGTATAATATTATGAAGTTTAATTACATGCGAATTGAATTAAATTAAATGAGAAAATTATTAAAAACAAGTAAGGAAAGTCGGCGGGCCGACTATATTATAGCCCGTGCACCACTTGTACGATCTAAAATTTCGTACCACACATCGTCAAATTGTGCTGGGGCATAATATAAGGTTTTCCGCAAATAAAATATTATATGAGACCTGATATAATAAAGAAGAACATGCATACAACATCTTAAAGATGGTAAAAAAGCAAATATAAATCGGGTGTTTTAATATTAAGATTAAGGGAATTTCTATACTCAAACAGATAAAAATTACTTAAATCGAAAAGTTTGGATTTTGGTATAGATTTCGAGCCAAAGACATGGCTTATCTAGAGACATTTTGAGGAGGCTATATAGCTTTACATGTGGGATATATAAAATTAATACAGATATCACTCATTACATTTTCATTTTCTTTTGGTGATATAATATAATCGCCACGACATAGTAATGTTTCCGTACATATCTGAATCGGCAAATTCCAAAATTTTCTTTGCCCCATGTTTGTTTCTTAGCAAAAAAATACTTAAAATTTCGCAAATAGTTCTTTATTAATGGCGAAGTTTCGAATGAAATCGGAATTTTAATGAAGAAGTTTGAAATTGAAATAGGATTTTGTTCACGATTTTTTTTTAGAAAATTTTTCTACAAAATTTTATTTTTCATAAAAAAAATGTCGCAAAATTCCAAAGTTTTGGATTGTTCCCTTAGGGATTTGTTGGTATAGATTTCTGAGCCAAAGACGTGGCTTATCTAAGACAGCTTTTAGGAGGCTAAAGCAGCGGTTATCATGTGGGATATAATAAAATATACATATATCAGCTGCATTGATTCTCATTTTCTCATTTTGGTGATCATAGATAGTAAGTGCCCATGTTCGACGACATTCTGGATCGCAAATCACAATGTTTCATTTGGGCCGCAATATTTTCTCAGCGCAAAAAAATAACTTAAAATAGTTTTTTGCTTTGTAATGGAAGTTTGGAATTTGAGAAATCGGGTTTTAATGAGAAGTTTTGATTTGAAATAAGGATTTTGTCAACCATTTATTTTATAGAAAATTTTTACAAATTTTTATTTCCTAAAAAAAAATCCAAATTGTATTTTTATGGAAAAAGTTGGGCAAATGTAGTTCTATAGAAAATTGATGCACTTCCCACCAATAATCTTGGGAGTTTTCAAGGAGCACAACTTTAAAAGGCACTTCCAGAAGATGCACTCACCCAATGATGTTGGCTTTATTTTTAATACCCAGGAAGTTTCTTGTTAATCTCGATTTTTTAACTTGGTTTGTTTCATAGCTTTTAATAGAGATAATTTTTAACTTTTTTGTTTCAAATAGGTAAAAACAGAGTAGAAAATTCATAAAAATATTATTTATTTTTGAAAATATTTGAGGTAAAACGTTTTCCGACAATTTAAAAATTATTAAAAAATTATACAAATTTAATTTATTTGACAAGGATAAATACAGATATTTTTTAATTTACGCCCAAAACATTGGAAATTCGGTGCACACCTAGAGAAGTGATGGCAAACTTGCTGTGGCAAGGGGCTGCTTGAAAAATGGATGACTTCCTTCTATGATACGCCCATGATTAATTACATCGCTTCTCGTATCAATTTTGCGGCCACTTCCGATCCAAAAAGAACATTTTCATTCACTTTTTTGGTGACGCTTTATTTTCTATTGCTGGGTTGCTTAGTTGAAGTTGCACAATCTACCTAAAACATTAAGAATTTTAACAATCTACTAAACAGTAACAAAGAAACTCTTTCATATGATTCTTTGTAGAAATTCTACCAAGTAGTAGCAACTGTTATATTAAGTCAATTATTCTTAGGCGAAAAACTTAACTTAAAAGTTAAATAGTAAAGTAAAAACTAAGTTAAAAGTTGGCCGGCCGTAATCTCTTAATACCCCCCACCTGAATACAAATATTATAGTTTTCCTTTGAAATTTCAAGGGGGTTTGATGATAGTGCATTCTCACGAGCAGTTCACCAGTACACTTTCCCGAAGATATGAATGTTAAAGATTCTGCGCTCGAAGACTATATTCAGATTCCTGGACTTTATAAGAACAATTTTTGTGTTTGAGTTTTTTGCCGAGAATCATAAACATACTCGGTGCAATGGACGCTTAATTGCGTGCAGATGGGAAAATCGGATCTATATGGGGTCTGGTCCATGTATTTGCGATCCGACACTCACCATTTTTGGCACACCGTTTTATAAGCATATGGTCAGAAAGGTGACTCAAGACTTTCGAGATGTTTCAGGCGTCGAATTGGATAAAACATACGCGTTTTCTATAGAGCCCAAGACCCAAATCGGTCGTGGTTTAGTATGGGGTCTATACTCAAACCTCGGACCGATATAGCCGCATCTTCAGAACTGGACGTGCCTGCAGACCAAACACGATGTTTGTGCAGAATTTCAGCAGCGATTGCTTCATTATTGGCAGACTGTGAGCGCGATTTTAGCAACAGACAGACAGCCTAGACAGACGGACTGGTGCTTATCGTGCTTAAATTTCTCGCTGCATTTACAGAATATATATACGCTTTATATAGTCGGAAACGATATTTTCGAATGTGTACAAACGGAATGAGCAAAGCTTTTATTATAACCCCGTCACCAATTCTATTGCTGGTGGATATAAGAATAAACAAAAATCTAAAATATATGTCGTCTCAGTCGCTATTCGAAAGGCTTTTTTTAGTTTTTAATCCCAAAGATATCAAAATGATTTTTATTAATTAAAAAAATTCATAGCTTTCTTACGCAAAGTACAAGCTGATTTTAATGGAGGGAGGGCGACACTTCGAATGATTCTAAATTATTGAATTAAAAGTTAAAAATGTTGTTTTCAGAATTTCGCTTTTTTCATATTCTTTTCGAAAATAAGTCGCAATTTGGTATGTGAATTTTGGACTTTCAACGTTCGATGTCAGCATAAAAGCACCTAATAATGATGCTAATATTCATCTCAAGTCACTTAGCAATTTTTTTCGGTAAAATTCGAGTTTGTCGATTTTACTGACAATCACAAGCACTCTTGGCCACTCATGTCAAAATCAATTCTAGCCAAAAATCTGAAGAAATTTCTTACGCGAAGTCTATAAAAAAATCTAGATTTTCGAAAATTGGTGGTCAAGAGTGGTATCAATAAATATGGCTTGTAATTGTTAATGTGTGTCGAATTTTAGAATTTTAGTCACACAAAAAATTATTTCTGATTCAATCACGAAATTAAGCAGGTTGGTTGATAACTCCCGCGTCTAACAAAGAAAAACACATGTTGTTTATGTCAAAAATTCGTTTTTATGTATTCAAACAAATAAGTTCCCTTCAAGAGCGAAACAAGCATTATAATCGACTTCCAACTTTTTTGATACCATTTAGGTATAGTCCTTTGGGTTTTGCCCTAAAATAGGCACTTCAGTTTTTGGCGATCACTCTTCATTGGCAGCAAATTTTTTTCCCTGCGAGCATACTTTTTGAGGTCTGAGAACGCAAGAAAAAGTCGGCTGGGGACCAAGATCTGAGAATACGGTGGTGGGGAAGGATTCGAAGCCAATTTCATGAATTTTGGCCATCGTTATCTCCTATGTTGTTGGCAGGCGGTGCGTTGTCCCTGTGTGGAACAAGCGTGACAAGAAGAAACACGTTTTTTCTTCTTCATATGGCCCCGCGATTTCGACTTTCAAACGCTCCAATAAGCGCCATTATAATAGTCACTGTTGATGGTTTGTTTTCCTTCTCTCACAAGATAAATCGATAAAGATTATTCCATGCGGCATACCAAAAAACAAAGGCCATTATTTGCCGCGGACTTTCTGACGTCTTTACGCTTCGAGACGGTTCAGCCGGTCGCTGTCCACTCAGCCGACTGTCTATATTGTACAGCTATATCGACGGGAAAAACTACGATATATTAGCGAGTTAACACAGCTACAAACACCGTCAGAATCATTAAAAACAGTTGTTGGCAAATGTGGAGCTCGCGCGCACCCATTTTGCACAAGAAGCTTCCGATATCCAAGATCATTTGATGAATGATATGACCAACACGTTTTCTGTTGATGATCGTTTATAAGGCTCTGTCTCATCGTCGATCACTTTCATTTTAGGTCATTCATACTCCTGGTTTTGTGTTTTTTAGTTGATGGTTAATTCGTCGGTGACCCGACGGCACGGCCGGAGACAGTGGGGAGAGGAGGATCTTTGGGGCCGTCCCGTGCGTATCGCGGCGGTGAGAGACGCGTTCCTCGGGGTGCTCCAAATATTCGCGGGCGACGTGTACGGGCTTGGAAGTTTGCAGGTCGAGCAATCGCAAGAATTTTTGATGGTTGATTTCGGACGCGCGCGGAATGGCCACGTCGTAGGGCAGAGGTCCCGGAAACTCATTATCAGGGGCCACAATTTTATGCGTTGACGCACCGGGTTTTTTCCCGCTTCAGAAAAACATTATTTTATCAAATCAGATAAGGCGCTAAATTCCTTTTTTTTCATTTTTTTGTCAACAATAAAGTTGGCTTCAACAAAAGAGGGCGCTCTAATCTCAGATCAAAACTAATAATTCGAACATTAAGAGATCATCAAATTTTGACACCCGGAATCATTTGAATGTGTGGTACTATATGGAAATACATTGCATTTAATAACTAGCGGACGACCATCTTATGTGTCGACCGGGAACTTATCAGTCAACCTGTTAATTGACAGATTAAGTGTTTTTAATTGAAATGTCTTCAATCAAGAATATAGTAATTAATTAAAAAATTATTGAAGGTCAAAATTAAAAATTTATGTACTTGATCTAATTAAAATTAGATGTTGGCATAGCTAAGTGTAATTGTGTACGGGTGAGTTGATGGGTTTTTTGTTCGAGTACAAGGTGAAAGAGAAGTTTGGTTGACGTCAACCTATAAAATTTTTAATTGAATATTTTTTAAAAGGGTAGTATGAATTAGATTGTTTAAGTGGTCGAGAAGTAGGTGGTTCGTGAAATGTTTGATGTGGTAGAGCCCTGATTGCATGCAGCATGTGTATAGGAAAAGTTGTCACATGGGGTAGGAAGTTTGGTGTATTTTCTAGACAGCAGAATGAGCCGAAGAGGAATAGACTCCCTGGGCGTAGGGTAGAGAGCAGGAGTTGTTTCGAGATTGAGATTGTCGATAGAATTGCAGGTTATTAGAAAGACAAATGTGGGTCTGAGAGCATTACACAAATTCTTAATTGATTTCCACGGTAACAACAGTTTATTATAATTAGAAACATAATAAGTCACAGAGAAAATTGGTATCGATGAGTCAGTCGAAGTTACAGCTTTTTCTGCAATTGGATCGAGCATATAATTACCTTTGTATATGTGACCTGTTGTTGGCGTGGCTACAAGCGGGCTTAGTGTTTTTAATTGATACATATCATTTCTGGTGATTGGAAGACGATTTGCCAATTAAAAAATTAATTGAGATCATTATTTCGGTGATTGAACCAGAAAACATTTCTTTTGTGTGCTACTGAAATGTTTTGTAAACAGTTTATTTTAATCCTTAAAATTGCGCTCTTATAACATCTATTTCTCCAAACATATTCTGCTTCAAGCCCTATGTATTTCAAATGCTGTTAAAATAAAAAGTTATGTCGTCCTAGCACTTCAGAAAAAAAGTTTTACCTCCCCTCTGATTTCACTAAGCCTATTTAACTTTTTTTTTAGCGTCATGGTATTATGTATCGTTATGGAGAAAGTTGTCTTTAGTCTGATAATGTTTTTGTGTGTATGTTAAGTTCAATGAACCTTTAAAAGGCGTGGAAAAACCT
>PGFW01071875.1:371-10723 GCA_003123925.1 Haematobia irritans | reverse complement strand
AAAAAATAAATCGAAAATATATCTTCGGATGTGTCTGAAATTTTTCACAAATACTTCATAGTATATAGAGGGAGTGCAATTGTCCAACTGCAAATGCGAGAGTCTATCGCTCATAATGCTGTCTTAACCGCATAATTTCTTCCACAGTGTAGTCGATATCGTTATCATTTCTTGCTTGGGGTGGGTTTTTGTTTTTGGGCTTCTCAACTCTTTTGTGGTGTTTTTGTTATTGTTGGGTGTTTGTGTTGTATTTGTATGGATTTATTAGTTGCTGCCGCCAGCCTGTTGTTGTTGTGTTTGTTGTTTATTTTGTGAATTTGATTTGATTTTATTTCATTTACAAAAATTTTTATAGAATAAAATTATGCTTAATTATAGAAATAAATCTTGGCAAAATTTTCCAAAGAAATAAAATTTTGATAAAATTTTCAATAAGAAATAAAATTTTGCCAACATTTTTTTTTTAGAAAAAAAAAATTTGACCAAATTTTCTGTAAAAATAAATCGTTTAAAAAATTTTCTATGGAAATAAAATTTTGACAATGTTTTCTATAGATATAAAATTTTTAAAAAATTTTGCTAAGAAATAATAGAAATAATTTTCCAAATAAAAATTTCTATAGAAAAAAATTTTGGCAAAATTTTCCAAAGAAATTAAATTTGTACAAAATTTTCTATAGAAATAAAATTTTGACAAAGCTTTCTATAGATATAATTTTTTTAAAAAAATTTCTATAGAAATAAAATTTTGACAAAGTTTTCTATAGATATAATTTTTTTAAAAAATTTTCCAAAGAAATTAAATTTTTACAAAATTTTCTATAGTAATAAAATTTTGACAAAGTTTTCTATAGATATAAAATTTTGAAAAAATTTTCTAAGAAATAAAATTTTAGTAAAATTTGCCAAAGAAATAATAGAAATAATTTTCCAAACAAAATTTTCTATAGAAATAAAATTTTGACAAAATTTTCTATAAACATAAATTTTTGACAAAATGTTGGCAAAATTTTCTATAGATTAAGATGAATATTATATATATATATAAATTAAATATATTTAAATTTAATTAATTTTTTAAAAAAAGGTTTCGCAGCCTTCACGGCCTGCGAACTTTATTGTTTCAAGTTAAAATCAGAACTAACTTAAAACTAAACATCAATAAAACTTATTACTTAAAGAATATTTGCTGATGTAGATGCATTGTTGCACACCGCGGTCGAGTTACGTGGGAAACTGCATGCACTTCGTTTCCCTAGGTTTCGTTGACACCGTTGTCAGGTATTCTGCTGACGCTATGTCTGTTTGGCTGGCACATGTTGATGATGGTATTTGGTAGTGTTAATATAATATTTTGTTATTTTGGTGCAATGTTAAATATAATATTCCTTAACTCCTCCCCCTTTAAGTCCATACGTCCTCGTATGGATTGTTAGAAAAATGGAAGACTATGGATGCTCTTGTTGTTGGCATTTTTTTGGAGCTTGGGATGCGAGTCTCTTCGTTTGTTGCTCTCCACTTTCATAGATCTGAGCGGGTTTTTTATGATTCCGTTTTTGTTGGGTTGTATGCGTAGGAGGGGTTGTCTTCTGTTGGATTGAGAATTGTACATAATTGGTGGTAATTTGATTTCAGGTTATTTTATGGAAATAATAGCTGTCACTAATAAAGGGTAGTTTTTGGCTAAGGCAGGATTATGGTTAGTGATAGGCTTATTCGGTTTCTTCATTTTCTAGGTTGTATAGAAGTTGCGTGTTATTGAGCATTCATCTCATGTAAACATCTCGCAATGAAAAGTCGTTTTTGGTCAGGTCGGTACCTTTGCCATTGGTTGGCACTAAGGGCCGGTAGGGGGGCTTTTGGTGCCTGACACCTGTGATGAACAGTAGGGTTTTTGTTGTTGAATTTCAATAGTTGAGGTGTATTGGGGTGTATTAAAAAAGTGCCGATTTAGCCACTAGTGGTGAGTGGTCAACTTTGTATTTCTCGCTCCGAATTTGGTTTTTATAACAATAAGAATCACTTCTTCGATTTCTCGAGCCGGTAGGGATGTGATCATTATTGGTGGCAGTGCATTTAGAGCTTCGACTTCTCAAGAGATTCGGAATACAATCGGATTCTGATATTTCTATAACATTTTCTTTATTGCAAATACTTAAGCTATTGTAAGACTGACAAGTTTCTTTTATACCAAATATTTTATTGTCACAATGCCAAAATTTATGATTAAAATTTTAATTTTAGTATACGATATTTCCGTGTGTTTACAGGTTTTATTAGAATTTTTCTTAACAATTTTTTGATTCTGTAGTAGGAATACTAACAATGTAAATAATGTTTTGTCCTTCGGTAGCTATCTTTATTTTTGAAAAATTTAACAATTCATCGGTACTCTTAAATGGTATGTCTTCTTTATCAAATATTTTATTTAGAATTTCAATTTCAAGGGATGATAGGATAAATGAATTTACAACATTTACTTTAGCTAAATGTATTGCCAATTCTATATTAGAGATTTCATCTTTTAAGATTTCCAATTTATACTTAATTTCTAACATTTTTTCGTTTTCTTGAAAGTTTTCAGAATGAAGGACTTTTACAATTTCGTTTGATATTTTTGTGAGTTCAGAAATTTTATCAATTGTTAGTTTATTGAATGATATTACTTGATGTTGGGCTATTAGCGCAGGACAATTGACCAATTTTTTTTTCTGAATAAATTTCGAATCATAGGGTGGTCTGGGCTGCCAGCCAGCCATTTCCAAGCTGTTCCAAGAAAATCTATTGAACGTTTTGATTTCAATTTTGGTTTGAGTCTTGCTATATGTGTTTTGATTTGTGTAATGGGTGAAGGAAAGGAGTATGGGGTTAGGGGATGAACGGGGATTGTGCCTTAGGATGTTTGGCCTGCGAATTGTCCGACAAACGTCCTCGTAGTTTCGTAGGTGCGATGGTGTGAATTATCTTGAATGTACCTGAATTTCGGAATTTTTGGGCTAATCCAGAATGCATTGCCTACCGGGAATTGGAATTAGAAATAGTCCAATAATTTTGCCTCCCGCTCTTGCAGAGCAAACGGTTAGTGCTTAAAGAAGTCTGTAGAACAATAAGTAAAAGTTAATTTCGGATGTAAGCTTCTTTATGGACTATACGTCCCGCTTTCGGTGAGTATAGTTGAGTCTATCGCTCTTTTACTATCTTCCTCGCTTGTATCTTTCTGATGAGTTTTAGTTTTCTAATCGCTTGTTTTACCCTACAAATATTGTCTGTCCAGGTAAGTAATTCTTTTGGCTTCAGTTGCTGTTTTTGTTGTTTGAAATTGCAGTGTCCTTGGTTGGTTTTTCCTGTAGTTTTCTCGATGGTGGGAATGTCGCTTGTACGCGTCATTAAACTTCCAGTAAGAAAAATCAAACTGTCCTCCCGAAAAACAGATCAAAGCTGGTTTTTTTTGCCTACAGTTGAATGAACGGACGTGGTATCGTATTGCGTTCAACGATGACGATTTTTCGAAGCAGTTGCGCTCAAAGTTTTCTTGATAATGACTTCGGTCTTTGATGCATCTTTAAGCACCTCGGCTAAAGTCGAGTCGAAACCGTTTCTACTTGTTCCATTGCTGTCAGTTGTTCTTTTGTAGGGTGGCGAGCGAAAAATACTTTGCTATACGGCAAGTTCATCTTTGCATTCAAGTAAACATTATGGAGATGAATTCAAGGATACGCTCAATTATGCAATGACTTACGGGTTTTGGTAGCTCCATAAAAAAACAATAATTCTTCTGAGAGGCTTTTGCGTATATCCTCACGTTGATTTTCGCTAAGAATTGGTGGGGCTTCGTGCGTACTTGGAATATTCTGTCTAGGGAGGTAGAGGACCGAAGTTTTTTATCTGTAGAGAAATATGCTATATTGGACTTACTTTGTCCTGTACGATGGTTATTGGTTGTTTCCCCTAATTTAGGTTTGTTTGGGATGTCGATCATGATTTATTAGCTTTACAGATAGAAAGCAAGCTTGACGAATGCCTTTTTTAGCCTTAGCTTAACATTCCGGGGAATAATAGTTTCTCTAATATTGGTGGCCTTATTTTCTACGCGCATTACGGTGAGCCCGTTTGTGGCGTATCAAGTAATTTATACTCGTCACTGTCCGATTCAGTATGATTACCATCCGCTCTACATAATTTGTGAAAAACATGTCTTATAATTACGGAAATTATCGGGATAGATTTCCTGAATTTTTCCCATAACAAATTCTGGTGCCTTAATGCAATTCCTAACTGAAGGGTTAAGGTACCTTTTCAGTATATTGGTCAGAGTTACGGGCGTAAATTCCCTTTCGGCTATTAGATGCCTATGGTATCCTGGAAAAATTATTTTTAAATTGATAAAAAAGACGAATGTTCATCGATGGAAAATATAATTTGGTTTTTGGAATGCATTTATGGGAGCTTCCACGTATTGGACTAAATTTTCCGGCAGAGGCTTTCATTGACTTGATATAGTTCCTGTTAGGAGTTAATTGCTTGCGTAGTATTTGCTGCTAGAGAGAGACATCTGCCACTACATTAGGGTCTTTCCAGGCCTGATACTTGGATTTCGTAGTTATACTCTGCAATATTGCTTTCCTATCGTTTCATGTTTTGAATTGTTATTTTTATTGCTGAGGGCAATACGTTTAGGGGTTGATGATCCGTGTGATCAACTACCTTGGCTTGTGCATAGAGCATACCGTTTCAGTTTCTTTCCGTCCTGTCAGGCCCAATAGCCACATTTCAACGCTCAATTCGTAGCGTAAGATTTTCCCTCTGTTCTTGATAGAACGCCTGGAGATGAAGGTGATAGGCCTTGCCCATCTTGGCTGAGTACCGTGCACTCCAAAGGCAGTGTTAGACGCGTCAGTGTAAGAGGTGGAATTCTTTTTCATAGGTCCGGGTAATAGCATTACATCCCTTAGAGAGTAAGGCATCTTCAAATGCCGTCGATTGAACTTTTTTTCTCTAAATCACCCAGTGTTAATTGTTGACTTTGCTTGATTCCGACTTTTGGGTATATTTTCCGGTATGGACCTCTTAACATGGGAAGTTAAGGGTTTCGCATATCTGCATATCCGCTGTATGAAAACCCTATAATAATTGGGCAAAGACCCAGGAAATGACTGCTAAGTTTTCTAGTGTATTCGGATATGGTATAATGCAAGCTATTGGCGTCGAACCTTCTTTCGATAGTTCACACCACTCGAACGATCAGCTTTTAAAGAATTCAACATTTGTCTAGTTTGTATTTTCATGTTTGCCGCATTGAGCGTTTTAAATATTTCCTGTAGATGCATTAAGTGGGATTCCTCGTCTCTGCTAAATATTATAATGTCATCAATGTAGACATAGCAGATTTTACCGTATGTAAGTCCCTAAGTATTGTCATCGAGTGCTCTGGCTGGAATATCGAAGGTGCAATTCTTCAATCCGAAATGGCAAAGACCTAGTGAACTCATTACTTCGCCATTGATTAACTGAAAGAAGGCAGTTTTTGCTATATCTGCTGTCGTGCTCTTTAAATGGTATTTGATGGAAACCGACGGCTTTTGAGATGCGGATGAACAGTAAAGAACTTTGTTACGACCGAGACGAGAAACCATAAAACTTCCCCAACTTCTGGTATTGTTATACCTATGCGGCTTATAGGTAATGGCAATTCAATTTCCTGAAATCTTACAACGACACGGTATTTCCTTTTTTCCCGATGAGTTCCTCCTTTTTTGGGACGGACCCATATTGGGCGAGTTTGTATGGTAGGCGGAAGGGTCTTATTAAATTCCGTCTCTAAGTAATTTACTAATTTGCTTCATCAACTACATCCTTCAAAGCATCGGGTATGGATAATTCCGTAGTGTATTGTAGGTGAAGTCAGTTTTGTAGTTCTAATCTCCTGCCGCATCACTGCTTGTGGTGTAGCGTTAGGCCTTTCGTCAGTGATCGCAACAAGTTTTTCCTAAACTTGTTTTAACCATTTCCATAAGTCCGCGAGGTTTGATGAGGGGTTAGATGTTCCATACGTATTTCGATGTTATTAACATTTTGTGTTAGATATTGATGTATTGGTATTTTGAGGCCATTTTTTACCGAAAAGTAATTTTCGGCAGAATAAATGACTGCTGACAAATCTTTCAAAGTGTCATTACCCAAATTCCATCAAAGGTCCCTTACATTCCTGGTAGGATATAGAATTTGATGGGATCCGGTTGTCCTCAGCCAAATAGCGTCTATGATGGTAATGATGGGTAACTAAAATCGTTTTCCCGGAGATGGCAATTTGGCCGAAAATGATTTCCTGATTAGGTTAAAGGGGTTTTTTTTTACTAAAGCTCGATTTGATTTATATTTTTTATTACTGCCTGTGTCCAATTAAAATTTTTAGGTCGCAATCCGTTTTCCGTCGTTTTGATTAATTAAAATATGGCACGAGGACTATTTAACCAAAAATTAAAGATCCGTATTTAATTCATTGGAAGGGTAATCAATATTTTTGTTGTATTCCTCCTTGCCGTAATCAAATGGATGGAGATAATCTTCAACTTCCTCCCTGACCATGACTTCGTCGTACTCCTCAGAGCATACGGCGTCATTTTCCCATGATCCTGGATTCGTTGAATCATGAGTGTCATTAATCTGATTATACTCTGAATCTTGATTACGCCCATTGTTTCCAAGTGAAATTCCTTTGATTTTATTTAATCGGGCCCCTGGAAAGATGCCTGCTAGTCCTTTTATAAAAAGTTAATTAAATTGTGGCGCGATTTAACATAATGTAACGTGTCTAGTTTGAAATAGATTGGTCCAATTTCCATGGGTTGGGCGTTTCTTGTTTGCTCGATTGCCCGAAGATTATTTCGGAAAAATTTGCGCCCGTTGTCTGATAGATGGCTGCTTCTTAAATTGTGTGTTTCGGGTACCCAAAGTTTGGGTCACAGAGGTGGACGATTTTTTGATCGCGCAATTGTTCAGCATTAGTGGGAAAACATTGGAATTCTGAATTCTGTGGAAGTGGGAGGGCCTAGGCTGATGGCCGTGGGTGTCCGCCTCGCTAACATGGGCGGCAATTTCATGGGAAAAATCGCTTGTTTTGTAAGGGATTAGGATGAATTGATTGCCTGGTCCGCCTTAGGTGACGAGAAGCATGAGACTAGTTTTCTCAGATTCATATTTTCCAATTTGAGACGCAAATATGTAATTGCCTGTGGTAAAGAACTATGGAGGCGGAGATTGCTAATAGTTTCGGCAGTTCTCCTTCAAGTCCTGCTAATAATTGGTGGTCTAACGCTTTATCCCTATAGGCATTAGTCATGTTGCGTTAAACTCTTTTATGCATCATAATGCGAGACAATGGAAATTTTTGTCCAAATATCAATTGACAAGGTGTTTTTGGTATACCCGGCAGCGGTAGAATTCGTAATTTGGTCGATAATTCCCTTGCCATAATGAGGTGCATTTGGTACTCGCACGGTACTAAATGTCGCGTCTGTCGCGAATAGTGCATCATTTTGAGACCTTTTTTATCCTGAACCTCCAGTCTAAGCGCGTCCTGTATGACTCCATAATTTCGGTGTCCTTGCGTCCCCAACTATTTCGATCTAATCGCGTATGGAGGAGGGCGAAATATTTTGCCCGATGGCCTTTTATGCAGTCGAATAGTTTCTAGTATTCTATGCGCAACCGACTTCCGCCAGGAATTAAATTCTCGGCCCTGGGCGCCCGCGCCCGGACGCAGAAATTCTCTTAGATTTTTTTACGATGTCGGGAATTCGAGTCTAGTTCTTGTACATCTAATATGACCAAAAAAGGTTGTCCGCCTATCTCTTCCTGAATTCCCTTTCTGAAAAAACTTTGGTACAATAGAGCGGGACATCTTCCTGTTTGTGTGGGCGTTTTATAGCGACTCCTAACTTTCGAAGGTAGCACGGCCTGAGGGAACTTGGGATGCTGGTTAGAAGGATTAAGAGTCAAAAGCCTTTTGAAGCTTTTCAGAGATTTCGGGTCTAATTTCTGTCATTTTTTTTGTTTTTTTTGTGGCGTCTTACTTATATTATAAAATTATAAAAAATTCTTATTCTAAAAAGGTTCTTAGCATAAAAATGCTGGTTTCGCATTGATGAATCCTTTAAAAATGGCCGATGAAATCCTTTTAAATTTGCAGCTGGTTTACTCGCTTTTTTTTTTGTAAAGGTTTATTTAATAATTTTACGACAGGTGCATCCTTTTTTTGTTAATTTAATTGTTACTTTATTTTTAATTGTCAATTTTAATCACTTCAAGCACGAAATTCTTTCTTTTCTCGTTTATTTTCGGAATTCAGGTTATTATATTTTTGTTTTGTTTTTTGTTTTACTTTCTTTAATTGTTACTTATTTGCAAATTTTAATCACTTAAAAAAAAAATTTTCTTTCATTTTAATTTCCATTGATTATTCTTAAAATTCTCACAGTGTTTTTTTATTTATTTATTCATAATTCAATTGTTATTTTCTTGTAGTTATATATTTTTTTCAGATATCACCTTTATCTTTTTTATTTCAGAATTAACATTCGTATCAGTTTTAACACAATTATATCTTTCGTTTTCTCTTTTTTTTTTAATTATTCCCTAAGTTTTCATTTATTTATTTTTTCCATTACACATTTATTTTTAATTTTTTATGCTATTGTTCGCTTGTCAAGGCGGCTGACACATTAAATGTCATCCCAGCGTTTTACTTTGCGTTATCTAGGGGCCTTATTTGGCCCTTGACTTTGTTACACTTTATGCACGAGTTGTTCTGATTTTAATCAACTTGACCCTGTTTGTTTGTTTTGTTGGGGGTCTTATCCTGACGATTTTTAAGGACGCGCAGGCCTCCCACGTTGGGCGCCTAATTTAAATTATATTTAATTTAAATTAATTTTTTAAAAAAAGGGTTTCGCAGCCGTTCAACGGCTGCGAACTTTATTTGTTTTCAAGTTAAAAATCAGAACTAACTTTAAAAGCCCTAAAACAATCAATAAAACTTATTAACTTAAAGAATATTTGCCTGAATGTAGATGCATTGTTGCACACGGCCGGTCGGTTACGTGGGAAAACTGCATGCAGCTTCATTTCCGCTAGGTTTGCGTTGACAGCCCGTTTTTGTCAGGTATTCTGCTGACGCTATGTCTGTTTGCTCTGGCAGGCAATTGTTGATGATGGTATTTGGTAGTGTTTAATATAATATTCCTTAACTTAATATATATATATAGTATATATATATATGTTATATATATATGATATTATATATATATATATATATATATATTATATATATTAATATATATATATATATATATTTATATATATATATATATATATATATATTATAATATATATATATATATATAAACAAAGTTTGGTTTTGAAGAAATAAAACATATATTTAAAATAAACCTGAAGTAGCCCATGAATTGTTTTTGGTTAAATTACAATCATTCGATATTTATCGGGTAATTAATGATAACTTTGGCTTTTTTATTCTCTTCTAATTTTAAACAGAACATCAGACAACCATGATTCTAAATCGAAAATGAAATAAATTTAAGCGCATTTAATGATAAGGCTGCTAAAAATAGAATGATTTATAATAAGAGATTTAATTATACTCACATAATGTCCGGAAACCAACCCCCCTCTAGCCTCATGCAACCCAACGTTTTACCATAAATTATATCTAGGGTTAAAGCGTGAAGCATATGTAAGAGTCCAAATTATCTGTTATCTCTCTATACATGAGAGTATAAATATATGCGTTTGAGTGGTGTGTATTTAGAGAGAGGGAGAATCTCTTGATTTCTTTAACTATTCTATGGAAATGGAGAAAGAAGACTTGGTTGAGCTAATTAACTTTATTAAATTTTGTTATAGTTTTTCCATATTGATAGCATTGTATTTTCCCCCCACAGACACACTCGCTCTCTTCCCTCTCACTCTATCCTTTACTCCTAACTCTCTTCATATCCATCTCCCGCTAACAATGAATCCCATTTAGCTGGTCGAATGAATTTAATCAGCAAAGGCATATTATCCGCATTTAAATGTCTCAAAACTCAATTAGCCTTCAAGCGATCAGTCAGCTAGCAAGCAACACCACCAAACAAGAAAGAACACCAAGAGTATGACGACAATAAAAACCAACAGAATATAAAAGAACAGAAGAGAGCACAACGCAACGAACAAACAAACAGGCGGGCTAACCCAGGCGCATATTCAGCCCGCCCTCCTCACACTCGGCAGCAAAACTCAACCAGGCCAAACGAAACAGTACACACACTGCGAGTACATAAGGGCCGAAACAA
>PGFW01071842.1:0-10054 GCA_003123925.1 Haematobia irritans | reverse complement strand
AATATTTTAATTGACATTCGTCATTGATATTATCATTTCAATTGAAGCAATCTGACCAAAAAATTATTTTACCTATTGAGTGATTGAAGACAAAAAAACATTTTTTATCATCTAATGGGTTTGTAAATACGCGATTGGCCATATTTCGGGAAAAAAATCTTGAATAGGATACAGACGGATATACACCCTTTACATCAATAACACCTATATACAGCTTTGTGGAAGTGGCAGCATCCGCATCTTCACATACAAGTCGTTGTCCCATTACAATAATACCGATATTTAGTAAGTAAAAACGGCTATCTGAACACCAGAAAAAGAGTCCGGAGTTAAACTAACATTATTTTTATTGATAGGCCTAAGAAATTCGCGAAACTGCGCCCTCGTATTTGTCTATAGTTACGTTATAATACTTTTTTTTCGAATAATTTTCCACAGCCCAAATGAAAAGTGTTTTCTGTTTTTAGGCATCGTGTTCACACTGAAAAAAATATTGTCGTGAGGTCAGATTTCAATGTCTTTTAAATAAACGAATGCAAAATTTTGCTTAGGCATAGAAAGACGCATTTCGCTCTTAATATAAAGTTTTTTTCTTGTCTAAAGTCGATAAATCTTTTCAATGAAGTCGTAATGTGGCTTACCAATTAAGTGATTGACTTAAAAATGGTATCATAACATGAACAGAAAAATGTTTGGGCTAAGGTCAACTTGACTTTTAATAATTCAGAAAAATTCTTAAAATTTAATGAGTTTGTCTTATTTTTAAAATTTGTTGCCCCCGTTTTTAGCGTCTTGATATAAAAGCAAAAAATCGTTCCAAATTAGACATGTCTTATCTAAACTTAATTTTAAAGATGTTTTTTAGCTTGAAACATAGCATAATTTTCTACTGAATGTCGAGTCTTAATTTGGAAAATAAAAGTGTCCTTAACACGTTTTTAAAGGACTTTGATAGGCATGATGATGAAAAATTTAAGTTGAGAAAAGCGAAAAATTAAAATTTGGCTTCCTAGAAGCAAGGTACAACAAAACCAGACCCAAATTTAAAGAAGAAATTGTGTCTTAAAAGTATCCTTAACTTGTAATTCTTCGTCCGCTTCTTTGTTTCGGCAGATCAATACAAATTTTTTAAAGCGTAAAAAGACAAAATCTTTGGAACCGGGCAATGCTTTTTTTTCAGTGCAAGTTACGCACTTTTATTGATATTATGTCCATTAATTCAAGCAATTGTAGTCATATCACAAATAGCTTTAAATTTGCAATTACATTCAACTATCAATACTGTCAAATAATGAAATATGGTAATGTTTCCTAATTTTTTTCCTGTAAGTTATGCTCCTACTATGGCCGTTTTAGCTTTAAAGGACGACATTGACGAATCAATAGCGTCAAATAAGCTACATGATTCTGCTCTGGTCGAAACTCATCTAAAATCGAAAATACGCAATGTTGGAGATTTTACTATTCAGTAGACAAAGGGCTAAGAAATATTCAAAAATTCATGAAAACAAAGTCCTAGGGATATTAAAACAAGTCTAAACGGAGTTCGACACATTGTTCGCGTGCAAAAAAATTAACAAATCATATAGATAACCTTCGGGTGAAAAGTCCCGGCAAGAGATCGAATCTTATATACAGAACCTCCAGTAATAGAGATTGCATTGCAGAAATTCAATAGCTAAGCGTGTCATCATCATACTCGGAATTATTTGGAGTGAATGGACGATTTTGAGCATCGAAATGAGCAGAATATGTAATTTCAACCTAAGACGCACCAGGAGAACTGCAGAAAGGTAACAAACGCGGTGTGACTTGATGGTTATACTTGGGGAGCGTAGTACCAAAAGTGGTTCAATAGGGATATGTTGCTAAAACTATTTCAATCTAAAAAAGTCTAAAGACACTAACTGGATTCGAAATTTAAATAAACAGCTTGGCCGGAAAACATTAACGAAATGGCAAACAAAAAAATTTATTTGGAATATATTTTCTTGAGTCAATGTTGTACAATTTAAATATAATTTCAAGACAACTATGGCCCACAACACGAGTAATTTGTGATCAAAGGTACTTCTGAGGTCGCAATTTCCCAACCAGCCTTTTCAAAACATTTGAGGGTGTATTTGCAGCAATTACAATCATTGGATATTGATTTACACAGACGTCAATCGTCTGCTGGTTTATCCACGTAAGGCCAATGACTTCAGATACTCCCATACAAAAAATAACACGAGTGCGTCAAAAATCAGCACGCACGCGAGGTCAATTCCCCGGTCTAATTTCTGCGAAATGATGTTGTCCTTGAAATGAATCTTCAATAAGTCCGTTGTTATTCGACCCGACTGTAGGACAAGTGACTACCACATCCCTGTGGCAAGAAAAATTTATTGAATGCATGATTCTAATTGATCGATTTCCAGTTCACGCCGTAAAGCATGCGTCCGTTTCTCGATTTTTTAAAGAAATGAAGGACCGATGATTCCACCAGACCTATAGACATTTGATCGGGATGCATTGGTAATTCTTGGAAACGCTTATATGGATTATCTTTGCTCCAAATACGGCAATTTTTGCTTGTTGGCGGATTCAAATCGCCAAAAACTGTCGCCTCAACCCCTGAAGAGAAATATTGCGATAAAGAAGCTGATATTCGTTTAATTGATTAAGCGTCAATTACTGATATCGCGCATATGATTATATGACTTTGGAAGCGTTATTCTGGATTTAAACACGGGGCTATTCATGATGAATTTGCCGAAAAAACTTTACTGAGTAGGGGCGTCACCTTTAAACTGTCAAAAACAGCTGTCAGACAGCAGAAAAAAACTGCTTTAAAAAACACCCTTTACATCAAATAAACCTAGCTTATGTTCAGTTTTCAAGTTTTGATAGCTTTTTCATTCGGATGTTAACGTTGATTTCAAACAGGCCGGACGAAACCAACAGACATCATCTAAACATCGACTCATTTAATTTCAACGCAGAATAATTGTAAGGTTCCTCAGAACAATATTTTCGAATACGTTTCAAAGAATGACAATGTTAGTATACCCCCATCCTACGACGGAGGGTTTATAAAAATACAAACCGCACATGTGTCAAGTCTATTTATGATAAACGTGATTTTTGTAGGCATACAAGAAAACATAAAGCGATTACGAGATTATAGAAAATAATGTTTTAATATTGAAATGAGAACATCCAAAAAGTCAATTTTCCTGGAAAATTTAAATTGAAGAAAAATATACTTTGGCTAGCGAACGGCCTAAAGATAAAGAAAAATGGTATAATTTTCACTAAACGCAATCTGTCACATCTTTAATATAACTGTAACACTACGAAAATGAAATTTATTATCAAAAGCTCAAAGATTTAATTACCTAGCAACTGAACTGTACTTAAAACATGTATAGTAACAGTAGTATAGTTCGCCCGGGCCCGAAATCTTAAATACCCACACACCATGAAATCAAATATAATAGTATTCATTTGAAAAAATTTCAGGAGGGTTTGATGACGATATTTTCCCAAGCAGATACAGATTCAACCAGTAATGCTTGCCCAACAGATAAAATGTAAAGATTTTATCCCTATGAAGACTAGATCAGATTTCTGAATTTTATAAGCCATTTTTATTTTGAGTTTTTAGAGAATCATAAACATCTCTTGTACGTGGCAAGAAATTATGAAATAACGCCTGCGATTTGAAAACTAAAATCTCGTGAATTCTCATCGCAATTATTTAAATGGCTACGAGAAGTAAAATGTGGAAAATTTGCATCAGTTTTCAAGCCATTTTCATGATTCAGTGCCGCCTTCTATACCGCTCAAAATAAGCTGAAATGCGGTCTAATATGGGAGGCCTTATACCAAAATGGACGCATTAAACTAAATCATATACACTTTGTATGGGTCTAAATGTCAGTATAGTTTGCAATTTCTGGCAAATCGGATAAAAACGTAGCAATATTCTAAGAAAAGCCCTAAAGGAGTTTAAATCTGGGTTCCGGTGTAATAGGGTATACTGCAAAAACATGAAAGCATACACACGTATTCAGCACATTGTAATTGTAAGTTCTGGAATGTAGACCGCTAAAATTCGAGGGTTTATAGGGGGCTATATAATACCTGTAAGCGATACTCATATATTCGGCACAATCTTTTTATTTATCTAGAATACCTCTAGATTTCAAATTTCAGGCAAATTGGGTAAAAACTACGGATTAAGAAGGCCAAAAGTAAAATCGGGAGATAGTCTAATGTGGGGGCTAATATCAAATACAATGGTCCGAATAATCAGCATTTTCCGGGCAGCACTCATTTTTCTAGAATACTCTAGATTTCCAAATTTTAAGGGTCAAAAATTGGGAAAACTACGGATTCTAAGAAGCCCAAAGAAATAAAATCGGGAGATGTGTCTAATATGGCGGGCTATATAAAACCTGGAGCGCGATACTCACCATTTTGGCACACCTCTTTTAATCGGTCCTAAGAGTAGCCTCTAGATTCCGATTTGAGGCAAAGCTAGGTAAAAATTACGGGATTTTAAGAAGAGGCAAGAAGTAAAAATCGTTGGAGATCGTCTTATATGGTGGCTTATTATCAAAACATGGACCGGTAACTCAACTCATTATTTTCGGTACACGTCTTTAGGGTCCTAGAGTACTCTTAGATTCAAAAATTTCAAGGTATAATTGGGATAAAACTACGATTAATAGAAGCCCAAGAAGTAAAAATCCGGGAAGATCGGTCCTATATGGGGGCTATATCAAAAACATGGACGCGAATACACATGGACATGACTCACCATTGTTCGGCACACTTCTTTATGGTCCATAGAATTACTAGATTTTCCAATTTTCAGGCAAATGCGGACTATAGAAAATACTTTGGACCCAAGAAGCAAAATCGGGAAATGCGGGTGCCATATGGGCGCTATACCAAAACATGGCGACCATTTTCGTAGCACTTTTTTTTAATGGACCCAAAATACCGTATAAATTTCCAATTTCAGGGCAAAATTGGATAAAAACTACAGTTTTTTTATAAGCGCCAATACCGCAAATCGGGAAAGGTCCGGTTTATAGTGGGGACTATACTGCAAGAACTTGGATCGAAATAGCCCAATCTTCGAACTTGGCCTGACTGCAAACAAAAGCTAATCTGTGTCAAATTTACAGGAACGGATAGCGCCATTTTATGGAGGCTAATAGCGTGATTTACAACAGACAGACGGGCTGCACATATGCGTCTTAGAATTTCTCCCCTGATCATAAATAATATATACTTTATAAATCGGAAATCGATATTACCGATATGTTACAACGGAATGAACAAAACTTATTATACCCGTCACAATTCTAAAAGTGGTGGTGGGTATATAAAAAACCTGGCATTCGAACATTTTTTACTTTTTGCTATAAAAAGGCATAAAGAGCATTCAACTAACGAAGGAAATGTCTTTCAAGACTTTTATCTTAAATACCTTTGGCTTTCTACCTTTGAAGTTCGAGTTTTGAAGTTGAATTTTTGAATATGAATATGAGAAATAATATTATTTTTGACGGAAAAAAATATTTTTGCTAGAAAAATTTTACATTTTTTCCTCTTTAAAAATATACATTATGCTCTTTAAGCATGTTTGAGTTTGATCATATTCCTTCTCTGTGTGATAATGTTAGGCAAACGGTTCCACAGTAGTGTAGAAATTCTACCAAAAAATGGTAGAATTTTTCAAAATATTTCCTCTCCACCTAAGAGGTTTCACAAAATTTTCTATCAAAATAGAAATTATTGACAAATTTTTCTATCAAAATACATTTTAACAAAAATTTTCTCTAGAACAAAAGTTTGACAAAATTTTCGTCTAGGAATAAAATTTTGAGCAAATTTTTACTATAGATTAATAAATTTTGATATTTTCTATAGAAATACAATTTTTGTCAGAATTTTCTAGATAAGAAATAGCAATTTTTCCAATAAATTTCTAATAGAAAATACAAATTTTGTCAGAACAATACAATTTTGTCAAAAAATTTTTCTAATAGAAGATAAAAAATTTTGTCAAAAATTTCTATAGAAATACAATTTTGTCAAAAATTTTCAAAATAGAAATACAATTTTTGTCAAAATTTCTAATAGAAATAAAATTTGTTAGTTTTTTTTTGGTAAAATTTTCTTCAAATTTTGGTAGATTCATTTTAGTCTATCGAAATAAAATTTTAATCTAATTTTACAATTATTAATCGAGCTTTTATGGACAGATTTAGATTAAGGACCATGATTATATGGGGAACTACATATCATAGAGCTCGATTAATTAATTGTAAATATTACGAATATAATGCATTTCGGACGTTAATTGCCCTGTGTTCGGTATAGGCTAACAATGAAATATAAGAAATAAAAATTTTTGACAAAAAAATTCTATGCAAATACAATTTGGATAAAATGTTTCTCTTGCACAGAAATATTGACAAAACTTCTCTCGGAATAAAGATTTTGACAATCAATACAATTTTTGACAAAATTCTCTATAGAATAAAATTTTTTGAGCAATTTTCTTTTAGAATATATTTTGTCAAAAATTTTCTATCAGAAATAAAATTTTAAGCAAAATTTTTATAGAAATAAAATTTTAAAAGAATTTTATATAAATATAAAATTTTAAACAAAAATTGGTATTATAGAAATAAAATTTTTATATAGAAATTCAAAAGAGTGGGCTAATTACAATTTTTTATTTGGTAGTTTTTCTTGGTAGGAAGATTTTGCTTACAAGTTTTGGTAAAAGTTATTTTTGGTTTTCGAAGGGCAATCGTGTATGTCAGTCGTTTTTGGCAGCCAATATGCAAAAAATCGATTATTCGAATTTAACATTGATTTAAAAGGCCGATTAGAGCAGAAGATTGCAACATTCTGTAATTGATTTTTCTTTTTTTTTATAGCGTCTTCTTTTGTAATAATTTTATTTTACTGCAAATGTCTAACACATTTTAAATATTTCTCTGGTGTGGTTGATAATTTAATAGCACTTTACTATTGCAAGGCGCTTTGACTAACTACCTTTGTGTGATTAAAAATAATAAAATAAATTGTATATTAACTAAATCATTTGTCTGTCTTGATCAACCATTCCTTCAAATCTAAATATGCTGGTGTGAACTAAAATACTGTGTAAAAACAAAAATTGATATTTTTGTCGATAAGTGTCGGTTTTTTTCTTGGCCATCTATCGTATATTAATATATTCTGTCATCCTAATGATTTATAAGAAAAAACAAAAAAAGCAACATTATTATGTTTTACAGAAAATTTCGAAAATTCCTAAAAACTTAAATAAAGAAAATTTGGATTGATGGCGGTATACATGCCCGCGAATGATTCAGTGTCCCAGGCGCACAGTCACCTTATAACTCCTGATCGAATTAGAAATGTCAAATATGGCAAGAACATCCGATTATAAGTGACGAAAAAAGACATGGTATGTATGCCCAGTAGTAATGAATCCTGATGGCTATGAAATACAGTCGCAAAGTAAATCGTTTATGGCGTAAAAAATCGTTTCATAGCAAACGTTTCACGAATCGTTTGGGTGTCCCGATTTAAATACGTAAACTTTGATATTGGTTGAAATGGTTATGGATCATCGACAAATCCCTGCAGTGAATACTATCCGTGAGGAAGCTCCTGGTTCGCGAATTGGAAAACAGATGCCTGTAGTTGAAAATTTTTTATCGCAGAAAGAAAAATATAATTTGGATGCGAATATTTTGACTTCGCTCAGTCCGCTGGGGACTATCATGTAGGTTATGTCAAAATGGTGGGTCTTATCCTGGCCCTACTAAGGCAGTTAAAAGTAAGACGATATCTGGAGTGCTACAGCGAGTGAGCGCAATAACTGCTCGTGTAAAACGTATCCGGAAAAGAAAAACTGGTGAAGACATATAGAAGCCTTCAGGTTAACCCAATGAAGTATTGGGTATTGCTGGTGGTGGCTCGGATGAGTTGGACCCGTGCTGCTTGGGTAACACAATATGTTTATACCGATTGAACTAAGAGATCGAGGAACAATTTGGTTTTTGTATTGCCACCTATCATTGATTTTGGGAAAACAGCGATAGAAAGTTTATAATTGTGGCCGATACAGTGGGCCGCAGTGCCATAATATGAACTATCAATACACTTACAAAATAAAATATTAAACACAAATTTTGCAAAAAAAAATAATGTTTTTATAAATGAGAATAAAAAAATTGTAATGAAAAAAAATGATTGCTTCAAACCAAAAAAATCATTTAACACAAAGAAGATTGAAGTTTGTCATCAATCACAAAATCAATTGAACCCAATTAATTTTTTTAATTGAAATATGCTTCAATCAATGGAATAATAAAATCAAATTACCCGTGCGCCCAATTTAAAAAAAACTTTAATTGAATTTGTTTGAATTGCATACGATTGAAGGATTTGTTTTTATAAAAAATAAGTGAAGCAATTAATTATTTCTTTAATAGGCCAAATTTTTCGGCAAATGGCAATTAAAATTGTATTTGGACTTTGGAAATATTTTTTGGATTAAAAATTCATTTGAAAAATTAACTTTGTTTAATTCAGAATTTTTCATTATTTGATTATTAATTTCTAAGTGTATACAAATGCCCAGTGGTACTTTCTCCGCCGCACATAGATAAAAAGACTACTTTGCGTTTAGAGCAAAATATATAACATTGAACACATTACACATTTTTTTTTGTTATGTAACATTTTTATAATTTAAGATATTGAGCATTTGTGAATTTATTTTAAGTAGCATATAATATTGTAAATATGCACAATATATTGTATTTTACACCTATTTTTAAAAGAACCTTTATTTAATCAAAATAAAAACAAAACACTGGATATTTATTTAAATTGTAAGATAATCAATTTTTTTTTCGCTATTGAGGTTATTTTTTGGCCAAACTGTAAGCGATCGACCAATAGACACCCCATATGTTTTTTAGAGAAACATAACTTCGTTTTAATGATAAATATTTTATATAGCATAAGAAAACATTCCAAATGCAAAATATTTTTTGAGATAAATTTTCATTTGATCTGTGAAATATTTCTTAACATTATTATCTGAACCCCTACTACGCGTAAATAATAGAACAATAAATTAACCAATTCCAGGATTAGTAAAAAAAAATGAATTTTTGGTTAACCACGAAGAACCGATCGAAGAAAATTTCATTAAAGATTCAGCCAACGAAAAAATATTCATTGATATCAATGAAAACATTTTATTAAATACAATGAAAATGATTCGTTAATAGTACGAAACGTTGCGTTGATTAACAGAAAATTCGTTATAATAACGAAAAATTTCGTTGTATTAACGAATTTGTTTCAATTGCTGACTTTTAACGACACATTTCGTTAATATATAAAGTCGAAACTTTTTCTCTTCGTATACTTATTTACACACACAAAAATTTTTTTCTGTATTCAATCACGAAATTAAGTTGATAACAATTAATTTTTAATTGAAATGTCTTCAATCACAAGAAAATGATAGTATACAATTAAAAAATTAATTGATGGGTAAATTAAAAAGGTTAATTGATTCCAATATAAAAATTAAATTGATACTAATTATTTTGTGAATTGATTTTTGTTTCAATTAAAATTTTGTTGAATCAATTAAATTTTTAATTGAATATTATTTTAAAAGCTCAATTAATAATTTTAATCTGGAATTTTTTATCAGTGGAATATTTTTTTTTGTGTGTAGAATGAATATTCGCTTGTGCAGTGTTTTGCTTTTCGGCGTGTAGTGGTCGAAATACAAAAAAATATTAGCTCTAATAGTGCTAACGAGAAGGATCTTGTGCCGGACCACTGATAGATACACAAACTTACAAGTGGTTCAGACATCCTCATTGCCTGGCGTTAAATCACAATCAAGTTTTCCTAAGCATATACATCAAATCTCTTAGTAATGCTGCAGCATTCTGTATATTGTAAAAACAAATCTTTTTATAAAATGTAACTCTTACAGTTTGGT
>PGFW01071828.1:8651-24287 GCA_003123925.1 Haematobia irritans | reverse complement strand
AAAAGCCAACAACTGGTGCTCATATAAAAACCCCTAAAGTGCGGACACTATTTTCTTGTTTGGCTAAACATGTACTGAATGAGCAATTGCCTAGCCCTTTTTTAGGCTTTTCAAAGACAGAGTGAGGAAAAAATTTGCAAATGTGCCTTTATTTATCCAATGAATATGTGGCCTTTGGTATTTTTTCGGGCTGTTCTTTTTACTGCCAAACTGATGGATGCATACGACGACATTGTTAGCCGAAAACAAAACCTAAAAAAGGACCTTTATAAAGTAAAATAGCACAAATGAAATGCATCGTGGTGATTTGTGGTGTTGGTGGAAGGTAAAGGCATGACTATCATTAAAAGTCACTTTTGCTCTAAAGGTTAACCCTGGGAATGAATGAACTTGCCAAACTGCCACTTGCCACTGCACTTGAATTTGCAGGGGAAATCAGTTTGCCTTTTATTATCTTTGTCTTACAACTCCATTGACCTGTTAAATGGGAAAGTTGTCCATATTCGGTTCCTGTAATGACTTATCGTGAAGTTTTTTTGGGGAAAGTGGTAATACAATGTTTTTCCCGTGATGAAGAATTATTTGATAATTTCTGGGAACTTTTATACTGACTCTCTGCGTTTTCATAGATACTTGCCAATGTGCTATGAAAAACATGAATATCGCCAATAAACTTCACATAAGTCATTAGAACCAATATGCGACACTTTCCATTTTAAAGTCAATGGAGTTGTAAGGACAAAAGTAATAAAGCAAACTGATTTCCCCCTCAAATTCAAGTCGCAGTGGCAGTCGGCAGTTGAAGTTCAATTCATTCCCAGGGTTAACCTTTTAGGAGCCAGCAAGTGACTTTTACATGCATATCTATGCCTTTACCTCCCACCACCACCATCATTCACCACGATCAGATTCATTTCGTGCTATTTTACTTATAAAGCCTTCTTTTATTTTTGTTTTCCTTACAACTGTCGTTCGTATCATCCATAGTGCAGTAAAACAAAGACACCGAAAAAATACCAAAGCCACATATTCCATTGGATAAATAAAGGCCACATTGCAAATTTTTCTCACTTCTGCTCTTGCAACCTAAAAAGGGCTAGCAATTCTCATTCATACATTTTAGCCAAACAAAAAAATTAGTGTCCACTTTTAGGGGTTTTATTGAGCACCACAGTTGCTTGGCTTTTTGTGCCTTTTTACCTCCCAAATGGGTTTTATATCATGGGTAAGCAGCTGTAAGCCAAAGTCAACCCAGCGATGTATTCCTTTATAAAAGTGGACCAGTGATTTTATGAGACCAACCAACGTCATCATCATCATCAAGCCCAACAAGATCAGCTAGGCCTTACATTTAAGTAATGAAAAATATAAGAGCCCTGGTTAGGCGAATTTTATTTTATTTTTTTGTTTGTTTTTTTTTTTTTTTTTTCAAGTATGGTGGTTCTAGATTCTAAAGTGCCAACAATGATCAACTAGGAGTATAAATCCAAGCTTTTTGCTGTAATCGTTTACCCTCCACTTCAACAAGATCATAATGATTATTGTTATATGGTATGGGTCATTTAAGGAAAATAGCTTTTATATAGGATTTTTTCACATCGCTGCTGATAATTCTCTTGTGTTTTTTTCTTGTATATAGTATGCCATGACTTCCTAATAGGATATTCTTGTATTTGATTTTTGCCTTAAGTCCTATAAAGTCAGACACTTAATAAAAAAGCAACCTGCGATAAAATTGCCACTATTTAAAAATTCGCTTTTATATCCATAATAAATATTTTAATGGCCGAATCGTTCGGCACCCAAAAAAAATTATACCGAAAATCCTATCGTCTAAAAACGGCGATTAATGCTTGAGCCCATACCTTTTACTGCAATTGCTTTTCAGAGGTTTTGCATTTGCGTTGGGTGTAAGCGGTTAAATTGACATTCTTTTGAGAAGATGATGCGCCCAATGTTTTGGGGCCGATATTGTTCAGTAAGCGTATCTTGATGTTAAAAATGAATAATAAAGCTAATGCGGCAAAAAATTGACAAAAAAAAAAACTAGCCTAATCTAGGGCATTTTTTTTTAAATGATTCAATTTCGCCTAATCGAATTTTGACCATCTATGAAAGCGACTTTTAACATAAAATTTCGAAAATCCCACTTTGGATTCCATGGGGCAGCAATGTTTGCCAAGCATATTTCTTTATCGGTGGCTTAGATAAAATCATTTATTATTACTGAAAAAAACTAACGTTATCGTACACAAATTTTTCTAATTCAAATCATCGAAATTATTTGATCCAATTAAAATTTTTAGCATGAAAAATTTCTTTAACTTCACGAACAATGGACAGTAATAAAAACAGACTTAAATAACAAATAATATAAAACTAAAATAGTACTTGATTTTACAAAATTAACTGAATTCTGGCGGCACTTTCAATTGAAACATTTAATGATTTTCATCAATTAAACAATTAACCAATCACCAGACTTAAATAAAAGAATTAAATAAAATAAAATAAAAATCTTACATTTGATTTACAAATTAACTGGATTTCTTGCGGCACTTATAAAACTTCTTAATTGATTTTGATCATATTAGACCCCAATTATAAAATCACAGACTTCAAATAAAAGAATAAATAAAATAATATAAAATAAAATAAAAAATCTATACTTGATTTACAAATTAACTGAATTTTCTTGAGGCACTTTTCAATTGAAAATTAATTGATTTTTGATACTCTAAAAATTCAATTAATTTTTCAGTAGTAAATCAATTATTTTATTGGTTATTATTTCTATTATTTAAAAATTAGGTCTTCCTTTAAGATAAAAGAATCTTTTCTTGTACTTTTTACCAAGAATGTATATTTTTTGCAGTGAGTTTTCCAATTTTAATATTATCCCTGCTCCACACTGTGGAACAGGGTATTTATAAGTTTTAGTGCATATGTTTGTAACACCAGAAGGAGACGAGATAGACAACCATGGTTGTTCTTTGGCAAAAATGCTCAGGTGGGCTCCTGAGTCGATATAGCGATGTCCGCTCCTGTCCGGAACACATTTTTGTAATCAAAGCTCTAGGTCGCAGTTTTAGTCCAATCGACTTCAAATTTGGCACAAGTATGTGTTTTGCGCTCAAAATAGATTCCCTATTGATTTTGGCAAGAAATCGGTTCAGATTTAGCATATAGCTCCCAATATATATCTTTTCGCCCGATATTGGACTAATACGTCCCAGAAGCCAGAGTTTTACCAATTTGCGTTGAAATTTTGCACAGGGCAGTAGAATTAGCAATTGTAGCTATTGCGTGCCAAAATTTGGTTGAAGAATTCGCGTTCAATTTAGATATAAGCTCCAATATTTATAAACTTTACGCCGCAAATTTACACTCATATGACCACAGAGGCCAATTTTTTGCTCCCATCTTAGTTGAAATTTTGCACAGAGAGTAGAATAAAGCATTTTTAGCTATTGCGTGCCAAAATTTGGTTTGAATCGGTTCAGATTTAGCATATATCTCCCATACATAGCCTTCCGCCCGATTTTACACTCATCATGACACAGAAGCAAGTTTTTAAACTCCGATGGTTTAGTTTAGGAATTTTGCACAGGGACAAGTAATATTAGCATTGCTTGCCTATTCCGTGCCCAAATTTGGTGGAAAATCGGTTAAGAATTTTAGATATAGCTCCGCATATATATGTTTTTTCATGAATTCGAGCAAAAATTGCCGTCAAAAATTACCAACATTTTCCTTGTAAACTCGCCACTGCTGAGTCGAAAAGTTGCTAAAAATGACTCTAATTTTCCTAAACTTCTAATAACATATATATCGAGCGATAAATCATAAATAAACTTTTGCGGAAGTCCTTTAAAATTGCTTTCAGATTGAAAGTTGTCCCATATTTTTACTAAACATTGTGTTTTCCACCCTAGTGCTACTCAGCCGACTTAATATTTTTAACGTCTATAGATTTGTAGAAGTCTATCAAATTCTGTCCAGATCGAGTGATTTTAAATGTATTTATTTTGCGGACAAACCTTTATCCGGTACAATCGGAAATTTTAGTAGATCTACAAAAGTGGTGCAGGTATAATATACTCGCCCGCCCGACTTTTAGACTTTCCTTACTTGTTGTTTTTATTGAATTTGAGACAAAATTTACATGAATAATAATAATTTCAGTTTTTTTTAATTGGAAATATTTTTATGCCCTCCACCAGTAGGATGGGGGGGGGGGGGCGGTATATTAAACTTTGTCATTCCGCTTTGTAACAAATCGAAATATTTAGAAGGCTACTCTTTCGATGTCTTACAAAACCGAAATGACAAGATATCACCCCATAAAAGTATATATATTCTGGGCCGTGGTGAAATTTCTGAGTCGATTTGAGCATGTCCGTCCGTCCGTCTGTTGATATCACGCTTAACTTCCGAACGAAACAAGCTATCGACTTGAAACTGCGCACATGGTTAGTTTTATCGCGACCCACTTTTATCGTTATAGCCCCCACATAAACCGACCTCCCAGATTTGGCTTGCACAGCCTCTTGCGAGAAGCAAAAAGTTTCATCCGATCCGCGAAAATTTTGTATGTGCGTGTTGATATATGGTCTATAACAACCATGCAAAACTTGCGACCATATCGGTCCATAATATATATTTAGCCCCCATATAAACCGCATCCCCATATTGAATTCCGGAGCCTCTTAGAGGAGCAAAATTTATCCGATCCATTTAAAATTTGGTACGTGGTGTCAGTATATGGTCTTTAACAACCAAACAAAAATTGGTCCCTATAGAGTCCATAATTATATATAGCCCCCATATAAAGCGATTCCCAGATTTTGACCTCCGGAGCCTCTTTTTTTACTATAGAAAGTCTCTTTTTCAAAATTTTTATTTCTGCTTAGAAAAATTTTTGCTTAAAAATTTATTTCTATAGATTAATTTTTATTCAAAATTCTTATTTCTATAGACAATTTTGTAAAATTTTATTTCTATTTAGAAAATTGCTCAAAAATTTTTATTTTTTATACGACAAATTTTGTTTTAAAATTTTATTTCTATAGAAATTTTGCTCAATTTTTTCCCTCTTAGAAAATTTTAGTAAAAATTTTTCATTTCTTAGAAAATTATGTCAACCCACTTCATTATTTCTTATAGAACAAATTTTGTCGAAACTGAATTATTACACGTCTTTAGTCGCCTTTTTGTTTAATTATCCCCCGTATGCGACTAACTTACAATTTAGAAGACGGTGTTAATGAATTTTTTTAAAGAATATCTTGCCACTCGGCCAAAGTACCCGTTACCGCCCAACCCAATTAATTCGATTGTGGATTGACAGTCGTTAGTTAGAAGTTTCTATGGCAATCCATGGTGGAGGGTACATAAGGATTCGGCCTGGTCCGAACTTTACGGCCGTATATAATTTACTTCTTTTGTTAGTGATCCTAGTTTGGTATTTTTCGTGAATTTTATATTTTCCTTATTTCAATATACCGTACCCCACTGATATTTTCCAATTTTTTTTAATGTTTTCATGAAATTAATAATAAGGCGTTATAATATTACTAATAACAAAAATAAAAAAACTAATCACCCTCGTCTAAGGGAACGTGTAAAACTCACCAAATAATCGTTACGTTTTGTTCTTGAAATTCGCTTAAAGTTCACTAACGTGAACTCTCTATGGATTTAATTAGCTTCACGTTACCGCGAGTGCACTGTTATTATGCCGAATATTTATGCTTTTAATATTTTTTAGGGGTATACAGATTACAGATCGATGACTAACATATAATCGCGTTTATATGCCACTTTATTTGAAAATTTTTCATTTCTTGTGCGTCGTGCACACGACATGCTGCTCGAAAGATGCAAGACAATTTTTCTTTAATTAGAAAATTCCCTTGAATCCTGAAAATTTGGATTGATGTCAAATAAAAACTGAATTATTAGGTCAATTTATAGCGATCGGCGATTTTAGATCCATACAGAAAAAAGTATAAAAATAAAAGTTATTTTGAAAATATAATAATACAATGAACTAAAGTAGAATTAAATATGGGTCATATAGGGTTCACTTTTTTTGAGTCCTAGATCATTTTTCAATATACTGTTGCTGTTCCGTTCTGCCCGATATTACATCGGCCTCTCCATCAAGTTTTCTACCCCCTGCGGGCGCTGGGATTTCGATTTAAAATTTGACCCTTTAGGTTTTTCGTATCTTCCCTGGCATTGTTATCGTCTTGTCGTTCCACTTTTTTGGACAAAAATGCATGGACTGTCAAGTAAGTTAGAGCGGTAACGAAGCATCTTCCTAAAAGCAAAAAAATATTTATTATATATTATAAATGCTGGAGGGCCTCTAATGGATTAGCCACTTGTGAGTTTTCACCAATCAGCAACTATAACGCCTTATAATTCCATCTCGAATAACTTTACCTGTCGTGAATGCATATTTAAATATAAAATAAACAGCCACTGAATAAATGGCTCAGCCTTGTCAAGACGCCAGCCGTTTTTAAAATGATAGGCAACCTTAACAGTTGGTTGAAATAAATATCCAGCCAGCCTGACTATATATTAAATTTTTAAAATTATATTTATTTATTATGGAATTTATAAGTGTGTAAATATGCGCCAATTTTGCATAATTAGCGGTAGTTTTGAAGCTATGTCTATACTCTATGGCTATGGTTTAAAAGAAAAAGACATTACAAAACACAACTACATACACCCCTCCACAAAAAATCGCTTCTGTAACATATACTCCCAAACATATTTTGCTTCAAGCGCATATAAAATTTTTGGGTATTGCCCAAAGCATTTAATGTTTGATCTCTTCCAATATATAATATGTTGAAAGGCATATTGGTCTAAAACAATATATGTTTGGGTAGTCTAAGTTCCAAACATTTTGTATTGTTGCAAACCAAATCCAATAATGTTGTCTTTCCAAAAAACAATATTTTATTATGTGAACATATAAGTGTATGTTTGGAAAGCAATTTTGCACCCAAAATTATTAAAATTTTGCTTTAAAAAAAATTCTCCCAAACAAATATTGTGCTCAAAAATTTAATTATGTTTATTTTAATATAATTTACAAATCATAATGAATTATGAAATAAACTAGGTAATATAGTTGCTAAACAAACATAGCGTTTTCGACCTGAATGCTTCAAAATTTTAGTTTCTGCCTAAATTGTATATTCCCTCACATCTTTTCTTCACTTCACCGAGATTTTTTTAGTTCTTAGCACATTTTTCTGCTAATTACAAAACATCTGTAGAAGAAATTATTCAATTTTTAGATTTTTTAATTTTAATTTTACCTTTTGCCGGACGGGGATTCGACAGCGCGACCACACAGTTTGTAAGGCATCAAAAGAAGTAGCTTGATCAATGCCCAACGAAAAAAAATAAAATTGTTAATTTTTTGTAATAACAAGCAACCACCACCAACTTAATTCAATACTCGCTTCCCTGTTAAATAGCGCTCCAATGCTACTAAAACACATATATCGTTTATTAGGCCGTATTTCTTAAATTAATATATGTTTGCATCCATCAGCATACTTATATTTACAAACATTTTATGTCCCAAACATAATATGTTCTAAGCATATATGTCCCAAACAATGTTATTGCCTTAGTTTATCGAACATTATATGCTTGCACTCAAAAATATTGTGTTTAAAAATTTGTATCTCCAAACATATAATGTTTAAGCCAAACATCATGAAAAACAGGTCTTTTTCATCCGTGCTAGACACTTTTAGAATTTCAGTTAGGACAACTTATGATATACATAGTCATGAGCTGGAACCAAAACCTGTTCAAAAAAAGCTCCAATTCACTTTATTATGGAATTCAATCCCAATGCACTTAATTAGGCGGAAACAACACATCATTCCACTCAGAGCAAAACAAAAGATTTTAAGCAACCAAAAACTAGCCCACCATCGCAAAGACTTGCATTTGCAAACATCCTCGAATCTTATTTTCTTTATTTCATTGACACGATTAATTTTTATGTCTTCCAATCCGATCCTGTTAAACGTTCGGTTTCCTGCTGCACACCCACATGCAAATAAATCAACCAAAACGTCTATAAGACATATTAATCGCACATAAAAATATGAAAATTGACTTACTTTAAGTATAACGCATTAAAAATTAAAAAGATCTATCCGGGATCATTTAGATCATATTTAGACCTTCACTTCCACACATATAAAATTCCCTTTTTCTGTCGTTGTGTCAATGAGATTTTAAATAAATATAGAAAAACAAAGGAGGGCTGTATATTCTCCTGGTACATGACTTTTTTAGGGAGGCACGGTAACTAAGTAACAACAAATATTAAAGAGAACCTGCCAGCTAAGGCTAAATCAATTTTATGTTCTTTTATTGGGGTGGGGGGTGCGGGGGGGGGGGGGGGGGGGGGGGGGGAATAATTCAGAAATAGAAGAACAAACAACGAAAGGCATTTGAATGAAGGATTTCTACTCCTTGTTGCTTTCCTTACTTTCCAGATCACTCATGCACTGAAAGGGCAAAGCGGCTGCGCCAAATTATGATTCAAATGGGCTGTTTCCTAGTACAACAGAACGAGCGATGATGACTTTTAACTTGCTTCTCTTAATAATTACATGCTTTGTTACAGTTTTAAATAGTTGGTGGGCGAAAATGTAACTTCTCGTGATGATGTAACTTTCCTTATATTCTAGTTTTACTTGTTATCTCTTAAAGGCTAAGCAGAGTTCTCTCCATTTTCATCTTGCGTTCTATGTAAAAGATTGTATCTACATATGCTATTCGTTATTCTTAAGTAAGATCCATGGTAACCCACTGGGCTTGTTAATGCATTTTATTTTCCATTGTCGCCTAAAAGGTCTACAAGAAGAAAAAAAAACGGTAACAGGAAAATTAATAACTCATACCGATCATCTCTTCGGCTCAATAAGTCAAGAAAATTTTTCAAAGAAAAGCACTCCAACAATAATACTTATTTTTAGGAGCGCCAAAGACAATAAAGGACATTTGAAAACTATTACAGGCTGTGAATTTCCCTTCTACTTATTAGAGGCCCAAGTTTATTTCACCCAACGAGCAGCAACAGTAACTGTTTTAATAGCAACATTCTTACAAAAGCCCAAAGGAAGCAAGAAAGTCTAACATTGAAATTTTTTACAATCTCTTACAACACGTTTGACCGATGGTTGTCTCGAGCTGACTAATTGTTGTCCTCTGAGGAAAGGTTTCTATTTCACTACTCTAGACTGAAGTATACACCCTCCAAAAGAAAAAAAAAAAAACAAAAAAAAATATACCTCAAAACATAGTTTGCTTCAAGCATATATATTTTCAGGATTGGGCTCCAAACAAAATATTAGTATGTATTGTTCAAATCATATTATGTCTTTCACCACCTTAAGCATACACTGGTAGAACAAAAATATTTTAACTTGAAATTTTCTTTTGTGTATATATATCTTTAAGGCGCCCATTGCCATTACTTCCATTCTAAATTAATATATGCTCGCATCCAAACATTATTTATATTTATGTCCCCATTACATAATATGCTTCATAACATATTTAACATGATGTCCCAAACATGTTTATGCTAGTTTATGAACATTATAATTGATTGCCACTTAAAAATATTGCTGTTTTAAAAATTTGAGTTGCCACAACATATGATTTTAACACCCAAACATGTGAAAAACATATTGATTCGGCTCCGTGTTAGGTTCAATTTAATGTTTTATGTTATAAAAACTGATGAAATCAGACATCGATATAACTATTCAATTAATTTTAAAAAAAAAGCCAACCTAAAAGTCACTTCCACAAAAATGTGAGTTTCTTCTCAAAGGCACACTTTAAGAGCATCTTTCAAAAACGTCCTCAGTTGTCTTAATCTCGAAATGTTTAGTAACTCGTTTTTTTTCGCAATTTTTTTAATGCGTAATTTTTATAATAGGCTAAAAAAAGGAAAAAGAGTTTTATAAAATGGTACATAATTCGCAGAAAATGCTAAATCCATCTAAGAAAATTTAATATTGTATATAATGTAAAAGTATCGATTTCAAATGTACGACATAAGCGTATATATGCCCATTAAAAATCATAAAAAATTTATTTGAAAATAATTTAAAATTTGCGAAAAATATAAAAAAAAATACCTTCAAAATAAAGAACTTAAACACATTAGAAGTACAATTTTTAAGAATAAATAATTATCTCAGCTCCATCCCGGCAACTGCTACCACGAATGCTTAAGCGTTGTAACTACGCCGCTTGCCTCAAATTCTGGGGGGAGTCTAAAATTTTTCGGGGCGGGGGGTCTCTAAGCCATCCTCCCCAGAGGTCCTTCCTTGCGCTCTTATGCGTGCTAACAATCTGGTTTTCCGTGACCTGAATTCTACCCTGCCAAACACCAAATTATTCTCCAAAAAAAAAAAAATTTGACAAAAATTTTCAATTAATAGAATTAATTGATACAATTTAACTTTTTAATCAAGTTAGAAAACATAGAGATAATTAGCCAACGGATTTGAAACATTTTTATTTTAAAAAAATCAGATTGCATACAATAAAATTTTTAAATCAACAAACTCGGGTAAGGCCAACTAAAAATGTAAGGGATGAGAATTTCGTTTAACTTTTTTAATTAAAACTTTTATTTTTCAAAACTAAAAACACTAACGCAGTAATAAGTTCTTTAACATTAAAAAAACTTAATGAGTTTTTGCATTCAACATCAGTTAGCATTCTTAATTGAATCAATTTAAAAAATTATTGAAATTTCCTACATGAAGATCACAATAATTTTTCTTCAATTCAAGCTACTTCTTTTTCATGCCCAATTAATTGATACCTATCATTTCTGATTGAAGACCATTTTCATAATAAATAATTAATGGGATCAATTCATTTTCGTCCGTAACTTCGCGACATCAGACAAATAAATTTTTAGTGGGAAGTTTTGATAATGGAGTCAAAGGTCATCTCTCCTAAGGATATTGGTTATTGACCGAGTTCATTCCTTCTTTTCAAATAAACATACAGGAACATTGTAGCGTAGCTACTTGCTGTGAATCTAGAATGTATCTTAGTGGAGTCTCATTAATGGAATATTTTTGCGCCGCGGATAGTTGAGTAAAATTCTCCAAATTTGTAACATGATATCTTCTATTAAGAAACCAGTATTTTCTTATTTTCAAAGATTATTCATTAGTGACTCAGAAAACTTCAATTATGACAAGTGTTATCAACCATTGTGTATTTATCTACAGTTCCCTAAACATAAAAGATTTTGTTTTTTTAGCATCAAAGGAAAACTTTCCCAAAATTTCTTTACGTCAAACAAGTCGGGCGTGGCCGCACTTTGTCGCACCCACATTTTTCGATATCTATCAAATCACGTCCAAACGTGTTAGGTGCATATATAAATAGGTTATGTTCCCATACATTATACTCTGACCAGATCTGGACAGAGTTCTATAACATGTTAGTAAAACTTTAAAATCTTAAGTCGGCTAATGCCGTGAGGGGAACGGGCACGATGTTCAGTAAAATACAAATATGGTGAACATTTATTAGTCTGAAATCATATTTTTTGAGCCAACTTCGCAAAAGTGTATTTATGATTTATCGATCCGATAGATATTATAGAAATAAACGCAACAGATCACTTTAAGTTTTACGACTTTACTGTGGCGATTTTATAAGGTAAATGTGGGTATTTTTTGCCATTTTTTGCCCAAATCGGAAAAACATATACATGGCAAGCTATATCGAAAAACTGAACCGATTTAAACCAAATTTGGACCATGCACACTAGTATTTTAATTCTAGTCCCTGTGCCAAAATTTCAGCGTAAATCGGACTACAACTTGCACCTCTGTTGAAAATCGACTGCGAAAGATATATATGGGGAACTATATGTAAATCATGAAACGATTTCAATCAAATGCTACGCACACTTGACTACCCACTACTAATTCGTGTAAACAAAATTGGTGCTTAGTGCAAACAAAATTGCGGCTTAAACTTCTGGGCTTTCTGCGGCCCCAAATTATGTCCATTATCGGCGCGAATTGGGCAGCTTATTATTATAAATGTGAACCCGATTTCATATTCAAATTTGCGTTACACTTGACTATAGTTACTTCATTTTTCTCTTTGTGTGAAAATTTCAAGCAATGTCAGGGTTAAAACTCTGGCCTTCTGGGTCCACTATACAGTAGCATATCGGGGCCGAAAGATATATCTATGGAGCACTATATCTACATCCTTGCAAACCGATATTCTTCCAAAATTCAAATAACGGTTTATATTCGGACCCAAAACCAGAAACTTGTGCCAAATTTGAAGTCAATTGACTAAAACTGCGACCTAGCTTTGATCACAAAAAATGGTTGTTCACAGGGACCAGGACAGAAGGACACGACATGGCCTAGATAGGCTCAGGCGACCCACCCTGGGCATTATTCGTCAAAGACACCATTGTGTCTATCTCGTTCTTCTTCTGCGGTGTTGCAAAACATATCGCACTTAACTTATAATATCCCCAGCAAAAAATTGCGAAGTTCTTCCAAAGGCATAACCAATGGCTGAATAAGGAAGGTTGAATCACGATAACAAAAAACCACAAATTTCATATGTTGTTTTTTACAATTTTAAGAAGTCAAAATCAGCTGATTAAAATAAATCGTATGCATTTCGGTATAAAAGTGGAATTATTTATTTCTTTCAATTGTTCCTGAAAAAATAATTCAAATCCAGAGGAAAAATAAAGCGTTCAAATTTAATTGCGTCCAACCTATGAGTGATTGTGAAGTGGACAATTCATCCGAGGAACGCCGATATGAGACAAATAAGACTATAATACCCACCAAGAGTAAAGAAATGAAAGTCAGGTCAAATGGACAATCTTGCGCATCTATTACACAAAAGACCAGTTTTTTATGATGCAGTTGTAATAAACTGCATTAGTGCTTGCGCTAATGTTTTTGCGGTCTGGAATATTGTTATCAAGATACTCAAGTTCATCTTTGAACAATTCTCCAGCTATGGGAATGCTCGCGAGTTTGCAGATGCATGTTGCCTATGTAGTGTCATTTGGAGAGCTGCAATACACCATAAACATATGATTTTGACCATCTTTAAAATTTTGTTCGAAATAAACAAAACCATTGTAATTCAGTATGGCCCATGATCTTAACCCTTCTTGTTCAGCCATGGGCATTAACTTTAAAAAGCCACTTCCACCGAAGATGCACATCCCAATGATGTTCTTTATTATTTTAAACTAACCCAGGAAATTCTTTTAATTCAATTTTTTATATCTTGGTCTTTTCATACTTTTAATGGAGTAATTTTAACTTTTTTTCTGCTTTCAAATAGGGTTAAAAATTAGGAGTTAAGAATTCATAACATGTACAAACAACTCTTAAATTCTTGGCGAAAAAAAAAGTATAAAGTCCAATCTGAAAAAAAGTGAATGGTTTTAAAACATGAGGTCAAACGTTTTCCGACAGCGTATAGAATCCATTAGAAACAAGTAAAAGTAAAGTCTAAAAGTCGCGGCGGGCCGGACTATATTATACGCCTTCACCACTATCGTAGACGCAAAAATTGTGTATACATCTCATCTCCCCTTTCCAATTTGTTGGGAGTTATTTATGAATTTTTATATTCCCATATACAAATATTTTATATCTGAAACGATTTGGAGACATATTTTTTTTACTTTCTACGAAATCGTACTTTTTGCACACCAAAATACATATACAGACAGACGGACAGACAAGACGGACAATCGCCTTATATCGACTCATTTCATTTTAATCTTAAGGCCCATCGCGTATTACTAAACGATGCGGTCTCAGACTTTTCCTTCTTGGCGTATACAATACAAATTGCCCACAAACTTATTTATTACCCAGTACCACAGTTAGTGGTGACGGAGGTACAATTATAAAAAAAATTATAAAAATTATTTATTTGACAGGAAATATCAACAGATTTTTTTAAATTTACATTTCCCGAAAACATTCGAATTCGGATTACACCTACAAGAAGTGTATGCAAATTCAGGCAATTGGCTGGTTGAAATTGCGAGAACCTTCCGTCCTCTGACAAGCCCACTGCTTCAAACTTCATCGCTTTCCTTAGCGCCAATTTCACTGCACCACTTCCGCCGCATCCAAAAAGAACCATTTTCCATTACATTTAACTTCTTGGCGGGCGCTTTTTTTTTTGCTGCGGACACCTAGACCTCCGCTCTTTGCGTCCACAATACGTTCAAAAAAAACAACACGACGCAAGAGCGTGAATTATGAGTTTCTATTGCGCAATACACACGCTCACAAAAAATCGCTTCTGTAACATATATACTCTTTTTCCAAACATATTTTGCTTCAAGCATATACATTTTTGGGTAGACCCCCAAACATAATATATGCTTTGACTTCATTCCAGATTATATACATATGTTTGAAAGCATATTTCGGCTCTAAACAATGATATGTTTGGGGCCAGTCTAAGTTCCAAACATTTTGTACTTGCCATTCAAATTCCAATAATTGTTTGCTGCTTCCAAAACAAACAATCATGTTATTATATGAACATATAATGTCGTTTGAGAAGCATTTTTTGCACCCAAAAATTATTATATGCTTAAAAAAAAATTTTCTCAAAATTTTATTTATTATTTATATATTTACAATCTATAATGAATTAAATATGAAAATAAACAGGTACTATATGTGCTAAACAACATAGGTTTTCGACACTGAATGCTCACAAAATGTGCCTTTTTACCTCCAAATGGGTTTTATATATGGGTAAGCAGCTGTAAGCAAAGTCAACCCAGGATGTATTCCTATAAAGTGACCAGTGATTATAGACCAACCAACGTCATCATCATCATCAGCAACAGATCACTAGGCTTACATTTAAGTAATGAAAAATAATAAGAGCCCTGGTTAGGGAATTTTATTTTATTTTTTTGTTTAGTTTTTTTTTTTCAAGTATGTGGTTTAGATTCTAAAGTGCCACAATATCAACTAGGAGTATTAAATCCAAGTTTTTGCTGTATCGTTTACCCCTCCACTTCAACAAGATCATAATGATTATGTATATGGATATGGGTATTTAAGAATAGTTTTATAGGATTTTTTCACATTTCGTGCTGTTTCTCTTGTGTTTTTTTCTTGTATATAGTATGATGACTTGCTATAGGATATTCTTGTATTTATTTTGCCTTAAGTCCTATAAAGTAGACACTTAATAAAAGCCTGATAAATGCCACCTATTAAAAATCGCTTTTAATCCTAATAAATATTTAATGGCGAATCGTTGGCAAAAAAATTATACGAAATCCTAGGTTAAAAAGGGATAATGCTTGAGCATATTTTATTGCAATTACTTTCAGAGGTTTTGCATTTGCGTTGGGTGAAGGGTTAAATTGCTTCCTTTTGAGAAGATGATGGCCAATGTTTTGGGGCCGATATTGTCAGTAAGGTATTTGATGTTAAAAATGATAATAAGCTAATGGCAAAAATGAAAAAAAAAACTAGCCTAATCTAGGGATTTTTTAAATGATCAATT
>PGFW01071826.1:0-12629 GCA_003123925.1 Haematobia irritans | reverse complement strand
CATTTCTGTGATTGATGACATTTCAATTAAAAAATGAATTGGATCAATTTCAATTTTGTGATTGAATCAGAATTTTTTGTGGTGTTATCCTGCTAAGAGTCCTTGGCTATACTTGGGCGTGGCACCTCCCATTTAACCTTGAAGCGGATATATCTCATGAACTATAGGAGGAATGAATATGAGATTTGGTGTATATGTTGATTGTACAGTATGAATTACATACAAGGTGGAATAGGGCTGTGCGACGCCCCCTTTTAACAAATGTTCTGGTTCAGTCGGATTTATTGTTTGGAAAAAATTAATACAATTTTCACATAGTAATCAATTTATTTTTATTATAATAACGTTGACGAAAGGGGGATTGTTGTATCATATATGTAACTAAATTCGGGAACCATAGCATATTAAAAAATTGTCTATTAAAATAGCTTGTTCCTCATATCTACCAAAGTAGGAAAAAAAGTTAACATAAATAATATATTATCGTTTATATGATCAAAAATAGATCTTTCTGACCTGCTATTTAAAAATTATAGTCCACTGCATTGTCTTCCATTATAACCATCATGCGACAATCCTGTTTCATTGATTGTTCTTTCTGGTGCCACTGTTCGTCAAAAATCTGCAAGGCGAAGACAAGTAGAATCTACCACTGATTGTTGGAAGTTGGTGATTTTTTTTGCAATTTTGATTAGCAGATAGTATTGCCAATCTGAACTAAGTAGTTAACCTATTTAATATGTCTCATACAATCTACCGCATCACATTCCGCGAGAAAAAATGTTCTCTTAGTTCTTAAAAATCCTTCGCGGATCTTTTATATCCACTTTCAACATCTTTGACGTTTTTCACATTCAATACACAACACAGTAATCGCACAAAACAGAATAACTCTTCATTCATTGAACACACAGTGCTAACGTATATACAAAAACAAACAATATAAACAAAGAATAACGAAGCAAAATGCTAATAAAAAGACAATGAAACTTTGTTTATATGCTTGAGTGACTATTTTGTATTTAATTTAATAAAAAACAAATAAGGAAATCTAAAGTCGGGCCGGCCGACTATATCATACCCTGCACCACTTTAAGTACGATCTAACATTTCTGATACCCGATATCACATCTCGACAAAGTGTGGGGCTATATATAATAGTTCTTGTCCCAAATAACATAGCATTTAAATATCACTTCGATCTGGACAGAAATTTGATAGCACTTCTACAAAACTCTATCAGACTCAAAATTAATTCGTGGCTAAATGCACTAGGTTGGAACACAATTTAGTAAAAAAAATATTGCCGGAAACTTTTATAATCTTGAAGCAATTTTTAAGCGAAACTTCGCCAATAACGTTATTTATAATTTATCTCCTCGATATGGTATGTATGAAAAGATTTAGAAAATTTAGAGTCATTTTTACAACTTTCGACTAATGCAGTGGCGATTGTAACACGAAAAATGTTGTATTTTGACCAGTTTTAATCGAAATCAGAAAAACATATATATGCCCGAGCATATCAAACCTGAACGATGTCAACTCAAATTTGGCACGCATCATTAACAAATGCCTAATTTCTACTCCCTATGCAAAAATTTCAACTAATCGAACGCAAAAAATTGCCGGCCTCTGTGGGCAAATGAGTGTAGAATCGGGCGAAAGCTATATATGGCAGCTATATCTAAATCTTGACCGTTGCGTGATATTCCGCAAGTTTTGGAGACTCATAAAAATCTTCGCGATGCTACAGAATTTGAGAAGATCGCCGTTATATACACGCCCAAATTATGACCAAATATCGACGTGAAAAAATATATATGGCAGCCCCTATATCTAAATCTGGAACCGATTTTCCAAAATCAATAGGTCGATCGTTCTTTAAGCCGAAACAACCATATACCAAGATTTCAGGATAATCGCGACTAAACAGACAGACGCCACAGACAGAACAGACATACGGACATCTGCTAAATTCGACTCAGAATTAATTCTAAGACGACGGTATTATACTAAACGATGAGTCTCAAAGAACTTTTCCTTCTTGGTGTTACATACAAAATGCCAACAAACTTATATTACCCTTACCACAGTAGCGGCTGAAGGTTTAAATATGGCGAAACATTTAAAACTAAGCAATTTAAGGAAACTTCGCAAAACGTTTATTGATGATTTATCGCTCGCAAATATGTATTAGAATTTTTTAGAAAATTAAAGTCATTTTTACAAATCTTCGGACTAACCTGCTGGCGATTTAACAAGCGAAAATGTTGGGTGATTTGACCATTTTTGGCGATAAATTCAGCAAAAAATAGATATGGCAGGCCTTATATCGAAAATCTGAACGATTCAATCAAATTTGCACACATGACTATACTACATAATTTACTCCTTGCCTGCAAAATTTCAAGCCTAAACGCAGATAAACTCTGGCTCTGGCGGCCATATAAGCTGCATATCGCGCGAAATATATATGGAGCTATATCTAAATCTGAACCGATTTCAACCAAATTTGCACCGCATAGCGTTACAATGCATAATCTATCCTCGCTGTCAAAATTTCAACCAAATTGGGCCCAAACTCTGGCTTGTAGACCATATTAGTCCATATCGAAGCCCGAGAGATATATATGGGAGCCTATATCTAAATCTGAACGATTTACAATCCAAATTTGCATCACTTGACTTATACTACTACATTTACTCTATTGCAAAGATTTTCAACCAAATTCGCTAATAGCTCAAAAATTACCTTAACTTTAATTACAATGCAGCTTGGACAAGTAAAACAACATTAATAAACAGTTGAAAATTTTCAGATAGCTGATGTCTAGAATTATTATATTACTTTGATCGATACTAATATTTTCAAAAAAACAAAAATTTGTCATATTTTTCAATTAATATAAATTTTGCGATTTTTTACCTCTGTGGGACGGCCGCAGTAGTCACGTATGAGATAAACTGCCGCGACCGCCCGCAGCTCCTCTAAGCACTTCTTCATGCCAACTTCCTCTCTAGAATCCTACTGCGTGGCGTCTTTGGTCGATACCACTACAGCACTCGCCAAACTGATTTTAGTTGGGGTTGACTCGTATTCTTTCGGCCGCTGTCCTCGCCGAACGAATGGACTCGGGAATGTGGAGGCAAACTGACCGAGAGGTGAGGGGATCCGTTAGACTACCGGCATGGCCAACAATTCGTTCCGAGTGACGGGTCGTCCGTGGTAATGTGCCGTTGTTCCCCGTCCTTGGTCGTCGGCAATGGCAGCCGGCCAGATGACCAATCCGACTTGGGCCGGCAATGTGCTAAGCGACCTTGAGACGCCGACGACGAATGGCGCGTACGTCTGTGACTGTATCGGCGCGCGACTGATGAGCTACCTGATGAGGACGACAAGAGCGACTCTGGTTGACGTCGGCTCCCAAGCCTGTGCCGCGTGTAGGCCTCGTCGCATTGCGACGATATTATCGTCTCGAATGGGATTAACTACCGCTACGGGGCGTGCTTCGGGGCTGTGCAGTCCTATTGTAATTGGATGATCCGCCACAGTGCAGCTCTTTAGAGGTGGCATGCCCGGGTTCTTGCGAGTCAGTTCTCGCATTCTTTATTTGGGGTTAACGAGCCTTTGATTTTCCATTAGGCATTAGTCACTTTGTTCCAAAACACACATTCTGCTGCAAGCATAGTATAATTTTCAGGAATTGGTCCAAAGCAAAATATGTTTTGATAATTGTTTAAACATTAATATGTTGAAAAATATTTTAATGAAATTTTCTTTGTGTTATATATATTTCTAGGATTCTCTTTCTAAACACAATTATGCTTATAGCGATATTTCTAAATTAATACACCTAACCTGTCTTTGCCGTCGCAGATACGTCCAAAAAAAAAAAAAAAACCATGTACGCAAACTTGGCAAACCATGCAAAGATCTGGAGACAATAAAAAACGCATAATAAACGCAACTTCGAAAATCTAACGACGCAGTACTAATTCAGCAGCCGCACTGCAACTTCGAAACAACGCAAAACGATATGACGCAGAGCGAGGTCTAGGTGTATATGTGTGGCATCCAAAAACACATTAAATGTTATCGTCCAAAACAAAATATGTCAGCGCTTATTAACATATTGCTCCCAAAAACATGTTATGCTAGTTTATGAAACATTATATGCTTGCAGCTTAAAAGAATAATCGTGTTAAAAAATTAAGCTTCCAAACATTATAATTTTACCACAAGACATATTGAAAAACAGTCTTTTCGTCCTGTACGCTACCGAAAAAATTTACATAATTCAAATAATATAATATAAAAAGCATACAATCAAGAATGATAATATCCAGCAAAAAAAATTTTTGGAAGTCTATCAAAAAGCACTTTTTTCCAAAAAATCTACCTTTCAAAGATTTCTCTACTTTAAACCTGTAACAAGAAGTTCGCTGTTTGAAGACAATTTTTTATAAAGTCGCTTTTTTTCATTTAATGGGAAATTTCAGAAATTTTTGTTTGCAAATAAAGTAAAAACAGATTAATAATGATAAGCTTGGTAACAAATTATTAAAATTTTCCTAAAAAAATGCTTAAATCCATTACTGGAAACAAAATTGTAAATTTTGAAAAATATTATGATGGCAAATATTCCAGGACAAGCCGTGTAGTGCAATAAAAATCAGTTAAAAAAAAGTTCAAAAATTATTTAATTAGTCAAAATATCACAAAAATTCTTAATTCAAAATTCCAAACCACTGCCAATTCGCATTAAACTTTTTCTGCAACAATTTTTCGATCCAAAAATGAAAATTTTTTCACACTTTTTTGGGAAGGTTTTTTGCTGGGTAATTAAAATGAAGAATTCTCCAGCAACAGAAAATTCACCAAATGAAAATGTGCGAGCGACAGGCACATAAGCAGTAACCTTAGTGGCCAAGAATTCCCAAATGCGTTACATAAAAAGCTGCTATTAATAATTATTACCCATGTCTTCCGAAATTTACACTAAAAACAATTCTTTTTGTTAAGAGCTCAATAAATTACCCATTAAAAAACAGCCAGTTAAATTCCGGAAGTGACAACAATTCCTGCTCATTAATAGAAAATTTTGCACGTGAGTTAATACAAATTAAATTGTTAAAACAAGAAGTATTCACTCTAATTTCCTTACACAAAGAAACAACCGGAATTAATTTAGACTGAAAATATTTTTTTCACGGTTAATCAATTCAAAATCTACTTTCGGTGAAAACTTTATCGACTTTGCGATAAGTAAAATCTTTATTAGCAGAGAAATGCCCTAAGCAAATTCAAATGCTTTCAAAGAGATGAATGTTTTTGACGGAGACCAGAGAGCCATTCTTTCGCAAAAGAGTGATTTAATCCAAACAGAAAACATGCGTTCCGAAATCAGATACCTAATTTCCATGAAAAATAATGATAACAAATTTGCTCAATAAACCATGCATCATTATTCCTCCAGCTTAACCCGACAGTATGACAATATTACTAAAATCTGCTATATATTACTAAACATAAGCCAAAGATACATAATATGGATTTGAAAGTAGTTATATTATTTCTAAATTAAAGTATATTTGTTGCTTGAATCTCCTGGTTTAGAGTGTAGCAGCCTGCCAATAAATTTATTATTAACTGCATCTACATACACGCCTCACCAAAAAATCCTTCTTAACATAATACTTCCCAAACATATTTTGCTTAAAGCATAGTACATTTTGAGTATTGCCCAAACATTATATGTCTTGATCCTCTTCCAATATTATAATATGTTTGAAAGCAGATCTGGTGTCTAAAACAATATATGTTTGGGGTAGTCTAAGCTTCCAAACATTTTGTATTTTTGCATCCTAAAATTCAATAGATGTTGTTCTTCCAAAAAAAACAATATGTTAGTATCGTGACCAGTATAATATGTTGCGAAGCATTTTGCACCCAAACAATATTTATATGCTTAAAAAAATCTTCCAAAAACAATATTGTGCCCAAATTTTATTTATTGTAGTTATATATACAATCATAAGAATTATGAAAATAAACAGCGTAATATCAGGTGCTAACAACATAGGTTTCTACCTGAATGCTCAAAATTTTTTTCTGCCCAATGTATATTCCCCGACATCGTTTCTCACTTCACGAGATTTTTTAGTTCTTAGCACATTTTTCTGAATTACAAACATTGAGAAGAAATTAATCAATTTAGATTTTTTTATATTTAATTTACTTTTTGCCGGACGGGACTCGAAACAGCGGACCACACAGTTTGTAAGATCAAAAGCAAGTAGCTGATCAATTGCCCAAGGAAAAATTTGAAATCGTTTAATTTTGTAATAACAAAGCAACAACACCAAACTTAATATCTTATATCTGCTCCCATTAAATAGCTCGCTCCAAGCTACTAAACACATATATGTATAATAGGCTATTTCTAAATAATATTATGTTTGCCCATTTCAAGCATATATAGTTTACAAACATTTATAGTCCCATAACATAAACTATGTTCTAAACATATTTAACATATATGTCGCACAAACATGTTTATGCTATGTTTATGACATTATATGCTTGCCAACTCAAAAATATTGTCTTCGCAAACATATAATTGTTTATAGCCATAATCATATGAAGAAACAGTCTTTTTCAACCGTGTACACAAATAAACTCTGTGTTGGTATAAGTTAGCTATAATTGTTGTCGCAACTATTCATTTGAAATTCTCATTATCTAATAAAAAGTTGCAGCAAAACTATTGTCCAATCAGATTGAAGTTCTTATAGCAGCCAAAAATGATGTCTGCACCACCCATCATCGCCTTATAATTTATGGAAACTACAAGATTAGTTTAGTTCTTCTAATTAATGTGAGCTAATCGATAATAGAACTTCAATATCACATAAATTTTCCAACGTACAACGCGCGAAATTTAACAAATCCATAATAAAAAACTGTCTGCAACCTATTGTTTTTTTGCCATAAAACTCATCAACAGCCTTTCCTCGGCTTGAAAATGCGAATAATACGCCTGACCGTGATAAAAAAGATGTGAAATTAATTTTTAATTACACCACTCCAATGGCATTTCAATCCCGTAGACCAATATCAGCAAACGTAATTGCATCAACTTTTTGCAGACAGAAACTAGACTAATACCATCCACTGATAACAGATTCGTGAGTAGAGTGACCATCTTCGAAAAGTGTAACAAACGATTAAGCAGTGACATATGAATTATTCACTTATACCCAAGAGGCAGCATTATTTCAAAAATCAAAAAATTTTGAACCTTTCAATATGAAATGAATTGTATAGACGGCTGGACGCCGAAAGTCACTAACATCGTTTTCGACTCCACATGATTCTCTGCCGTCCTTTTCCCATCGAATTGAATTTGCTTTGCTACTTATTTGTTTAATATATTATATGATCAATCTTGAATCGTTTTGTTTTTACCTATGTAGATATTTAAATGAATTAAAGCTTATGATTAAATTGAATTAAAAACCTGATTAATTAGATTTCTAAAGTTAGTATGCCTACAATCTAGAGTAAGTAATTAAAGTAAACTAGTTACCGTTATAACATAACAGGTGACCATCACCTATTATGCATGCTGGGAAAAAGTATAAAAGGCAGGCAGTGCGTGAGATCTAGGTCAGTTGTGCGACAGCAATCAAGGAGGCGGCATCAGAACGGTGAGTAGAGTGTGGTATACTAAAGTAATTATTAAAGACCGATATAGTTAGTTTCGCTAAAGGAGATGTTGTCTCTTAGTCCCCCCGCAACCCCTCATATAGCTTAGCAAGTTGACCCTTAGGCAGTTCAGTCTTTTTAACCAATCCTTCCCCCTTTCCCCTTCTTACACTGGAGAGAAGTTGTCTGCTCTAGTTCGTAAGCCCTACCTTCCCTCTTACACTGGAGGAGAGTTGTCTCTCTAGTTGTAAGTCTTCATTGCTTTTTCCCCCTCCAAGCCGTTAGTCTTTGCTACCATCTTTTCCCCCCTCTTACACTGGAGGAGAGCTGTCTCTCTAGTCATAAGCCCTATTTCCCTTCTTACACTGGAGGAGATTGTCTCTTAAAGTCGTAACTCTTCGCTTTACCTTTTCCCCCACACTGTACACTGCGGAGAGCTGTCCTCTAGCGTAAGTTCTTTCTTTACTTTTTCCCCAGTTCTTGCGTTGGGAGGAGCCTGTTCTCTTCTAGTCGTAAGTCTTCCTTTCCCTTTTTCCCCTTCTTATACTAGTGTTGAGGTTCCTGCCGAATCCCTCAACCTATCACGCTTCCCGCTCTATACTGGAGGGCGTTATATCTCTCAGTCGTGCATCCCGTGCCTAGATCTTCCTCGATCCCGTGCCTAACCTTGCCATATCCTAGGAGATGTTTAGTCTCTCTGACACTGAAACCCATACGACCCACAGCCGACTGCAATCACAGCGCCGAAAATATCTGCTGACAACAAGTTTGAGGGAACCGCTGTGTCTGCTCAAGCATTGCCGTGTCGATATCGTCTAACCCCACGACCGCTGACATCAAATAATGTTTAATTTTTTTCACTTCTTTGTATCATGTTCCATAAGCCAATAAAAGCTTATTGCTTCTACTTAAATCTGCCTTCTCGCTCTTCGCGGTCCACAAAATCGAATCTTTCTACCTTCACCTGGCACCGTAGCTTACATCAGCCAAAGGCAGGAAAAACCGTCGTGACAAGACTTAATTAGAATCTGATGAATTTTAATATAGAAATCATTCCAGCTCTTATCAAAGAAGTACTATATGTATTGAGTAAGGCTAGAAATAAGTCGCAGCTCTCACTAAAACAAAGTTTTCTTATGAAGTCGAAATCATTTTAGACAAGGAATAAAAAATTATCAGAGACAATGCGTGCAAAGACTAGCATTCTTATTAGAGCAAGAAATCTTTGGGACCCACGAAAAATTTTGTTTCTGGCTACTGAATTTCTACAAATAATGTGAGAATAAACCTTAGTAGAAAACCATCAAAACAATTGTACTGAGCCAAACGCAACAACATTTTTCGGGAGTTCAACTCGCTACCGAGTACACCGTCATATGGCCAAATCACATCTACATTTGAAAAAAAGCAGGCCCAGTGCAAACGAGCCAATGCTCGTACATATACTCTTAGTTTTGAATTAATTAATTTCTATAGTCACCACTTTTTCCCTTACGTACCAAGCTGATACCCACTTTGTTTTCTTGCCTGTGCGTTCAAGTAACCCATTGCAACGGTGATTCATTTTCTTGCATTGAATACAAGTAGTATCAAAGCGATACCTACTTTCATCTCCCGAACTTTTTGTATTACACTTTGTTAATTCTCATTTAGTTCGTAGCTCAGCTGACTTAAGAATGTGGTCTGTCGGACGATGGCATGAACCAACGAGCGTTGACGTAATGAGTAAAGCGAGCTGGCAACGACCGCATCCAGACTTCTGAATTCTACAAACACCTGATTTCATCCAACGCGATCGTTCGCATCCGTCTGTAATTAACGCGCATTCATTCTCGCCATCATTCGCAAACCTTGTATTATGACTAAGCACTCCATTCTCCTATCCCCCCTTTCCTCTCTAAGGCTTACTAGCACCCCCCTAACGCGGTTCGTGCTCTTTACAAGGAAAAAGAGACTGGTCGGTTACAAAGATCCGGAATTTCAGGGCACGAGATTGACACTCTCGAAATCGGCACGTTATCTGGGGATTTACTGACTCGAGCGTAAATTGGCTAGAGAACGTACGCGCGATCGTGGATTGAAGAAGACTTATGCGCGTTATACGCGGTGTCAGAAGCTCGTTGGCGAAGCGATGGCTATACACACCGCACTAATAAGCCAGTTAGCCGGTATATGGATGTCATGTCTGGTGGCCATCACTAACCATCACAATTCATTATACAGAGATTTGGGCAGGATAAATAGAACGGCTCTTATCTATATGACGCGGGCGATGAGGATCAACCGGCCACAGGCCCACTGAAGGTCATTGATGGATAATTCCATATGATCCTGCATATAAGGAAAGACCGCGGCAGGTCATGACTGACCACGACTGAGAGGGCCTGACTCTTTGGAGAGCCACGAGCTGCAAGACAACACGGAAATCTGCATATCCGTACGCCGGACGCCATATAAGAACGACCTATATGGCGCCATTGCATATGTTGAGAGTGACTGAGCTCAATTATCCCGAGCGTTAGGACTGCGACGAAAACAGGATACACTTTGGAGTCTCAACATTATTACTGACGGCTCTAAAATGGACAGAAGGGGTAGCAGCGAAATATAACTGCCCAAGATGGGACTAAGGAGTCCTTCAAGTTGGACGAACAATGTAGCATTTCCAGGCCGAGATATTTGCTATTGCCAAAAGCTGCAAAATTATATTCATGAGGCGCTATTTAGATCGATAATCAGCATTTTCAATCGATAGTCAGGCAGCTAATTTAAAGCCCTGGGCAATACGAAACATAGCGTTCGGAAGCTAGTCACCGCTGTCGTATGAGAGCTTAAGTTCTCACTAACAGCATAATGTAACTCTGCTGCTTGGGACCTGGACATTATCGCATAGTCAGGTAATAAGATGCAGCATATACTGCTAAGGAAGGCGCAATTATACGGAAAGCGTTCATTTCGGACGTTTATTTCCTCCGCTCTCTTGTTGTATTTACAGATCAAGGGCAAATAATGAAGGTTTATAGCGAAGAGACCTTGGGACCTTCTTCTGTTGGATCCTGAACAAAACCAAATTGGATGTGGGATGACTAATAATACTAGGAACTCTGAGGTGCTTGATGTCATTACAGAGGAGGATAAGCTCTATGATAGGCATCATAACGCCGGACACAACACCTGGGGACAACATATTGTAAGGATGAAGGATTACCTAGCATAGTGATGATATTGTATGGTGGTGCTCCCAGACCCGATGCACTCGATGACTCTTTTCACTTCTGTGCCAGTTGTCCAGCATCTATCTTTCAGAAGAAATCAAGATACTCGCGCTTCTTATTTCTTTCAGACTTTGATCCGACTTCGAGAATTGCAGCCTAGGAATATCCTCGTCTTTCATTCAAGTCTTCGGGTGGCAGGAGCTAGGCGTTCCAAGGATACACTATCATACAATGGACTTCATTCCGGCCAGAAGATGACGGGACACTTGGAGGAGAAAGCAAAAAAGAATTTAAGAGGAATCACAATGACCAGACTAGCCGTCTAAGTGGACACAAAACCCGCTAGTCGGCATTGGTGTCAACCTCCATAACCTAAACGCTAACCTAATCTGCGCGTTCGTCCTCTACCGCGCATTCGTTCGCTACCATTCGGCTGCTTACGCCGCGTTCGCACTGCTTACGCGATTCGTCTCGCTACCATGTGCGGTTGGCTTACGCGGTTCGTCCGCTTACGCGAATTCGTTCACTACGCCAGTTCGGTTGCATTACGCGGTTCCGTCCGCTATGCGATTCGTTTCGCTTATCGCAGTCGTTGCATTACGCGGTTCCTGCTTACGCGATTCGTTTTGCTTACGGCAGTTCGGCTGCCTTACGCGTTTCGTCCGCTTAACTCGCATCGTTCGCCTTACGCATTCGGCCTGCCTTATCGCGACTTTTAGTTCGCTTATCGCAGTTCCGGCGCCTACGCGTCGTCCGCTTACGTGACTTCTTTCGCATCAATCCAGTGTTAGTATAGGCCGATATCCTTTCCCTATCCCATTTTCCGTTACAAAACCGACACGAACGCCATCGTCATCCTCGTATACGAATCACCGCCGGCCTGAATACCATCGTCATTGGCCGCACACGAAGCGTCATCGGTACCCGTCGCCATCGTCATCTTCCCGACAACGTAGCACGTCGCCCGATCAACAAATAGTCATCTCGCACACGAAACTCATCGACCCGACACAATCGTTCATTCCCACACGAATGTCATCGGCCCACCCATGCGTCATCTCGTACACTATCATCGTCCGACGACACCACAGCAGCAAGTCAACCTACTCTGTTCTCCCCTACCACTGCACCGCTTTTCATCACCAAACAGCCGCGCCTTCTTCATCGACACCAATCCGACATCCGCACCTATTCACCGTCCATCACCACTAGCAATCACCTCGTCCTACCACCGACACCGACCCGTCTATCTTCACCAGCCAACCACCGGACACCGTTTCTTCATCATCTATCACCGCCATCATCGTCGTCACCAAGCTAGCTTCGCACCGTTTCACATCGTCAGCCAACCAGCATTGCACCATCCTCATCATCGTTCCAATCACCCACAGTTCTTCATTATCGAAGCCCCCACCAATTCGTCGCCCCCCTCAGCCCACTCATTATTGACCTTACCCACAATTGTATTCATATAATACAAGAATTGTTAATATAAAACCCGCAAAGGAACAAAAGTGCTGCTTTTTATTTAAGGTGGGCATCCTTAAAAGATATTCCTTGGCCAGCTGCCTACCTCAGGTCCTACGAAGAACAACCCCTTTATACCGGTCCAAGTTTTTTTCTTATACACTAATGATTTTGGTAGTGATTCCGACAAAGAAATCAAGTAAGGGGCAACATTAGTCTCTCTCCTTTTGTGTGTG
>PGFW01071796.1:7850-19003 GCA_003123925.1 Haematobia irritans | reverse complement strand
CTCATAGGTGAGGCAATTAAATTTTGAACCTTCACTTGTGAATTACTTTTCTCTGGATTTGAAGTTATTTTTTCAGGACAATTAGAATGAATAAATATTGCCACTTTTACCAATTGCCATACGGATTCTTTTATCAGCTTATTTTTGACTTTTCAAAATTGCTTAACAACATATTTGAATTGTTTTTTGTTTTTGTAATCATGATTTCGACCCTCATTAATTTCAGCCATGGGCTATAAAAATATCAGAGAGGTACATTCCAATTTTTATCGGCGTTTGTCAGTGTGCCAACTATTTTTTGAACTCTCAAATAGAACAGTTTTAACTTATACCTAGGAAAAGTTTATCAAAAATTTAGTGTTCTCATTAATTATATATCATAGAAAAATCATGTTAACTCTTTTTAGGAACTGGTATAACAAACATCACAATCTTCAATTAACACTCCGATTCTTACTACTACAAAATTTTTAGTAGTTCAAAGATATTATTTATTCTGCATCTATAGCAAGATATTTTAGAATTTTTATATCAAAACTTTAAGAAGCCTTCACTTTTTCTAATAGAAAACGTTATTAAGAAAATTCGTTAGTTTGAATGCAAAAATTTTAAATAACAAATTTGCAAATTCATCGTCGCAAATATTTTATGCACGCCATCTTACGAAGTCAAGACTCTGGGAACTGCTATATAATTGGTAGAAAAATGATATTTACAAGTCTAATGTCACAATATGATTTGTACCGTAAGTTCGGCATTTCGCTACGTAGAAAATTTTCTTACTTGTACAGAAATTTCCTTTCATTTCATCCATATAGGAATATGAACATATCGACGTCCAACACTGCGTAATGTACCATCATTATATTACGTCCACTAGAATCTGTTCATCCACAATCGAATTACTTTAACATCGGCTTTATTTCACTGTTTGTCTGGTAGGACCGGTATGAGTACAAGACTCCGATCATACCGATTGGGGCAAACTACGGTGTATTCTATTCAAAAACTTACTTATTTGACACTGACGTAGCTTCACTCACATGTAGTAGTTAGGATTAAGCACAGTTTTACCTAAGATGACCTGTACCAAGATCGGCAAGTAGCCTTGACCACCGCAACGACCCTAGGCGCTAACTCGATTCTACGCTTACCCTATACTCTTTCCTTGCTTCGCTAATTTCCTACAGGCCCGATTCTGGCATATCATGGCCAACCTAGTCCAGCAGATTTCTGTTTATTAGTTACTATAATTAGAAACAAATCAAAAAACTCATTCTATAATAATACAGAAACCATTTATAGTAGATTCAGTTTGACCAAAATTTTTCTATAGAAATAAAAATTTTGACCAAATTTTCTATAGAAATAAAATTTTGACAAAATTTCTACCGTAAAAAATTTTGATAAAATTTTTCTATAGGTAATAAAATTTTTACAAAATTTTTATACAATAAAATTTTTGATAAATTGTCTATAGAAATAACATCTTGAAAAAATGATTCTATAGTAATAAAATTTTTGACGGAAATTTTCATATAGCTAAGTGAAAATTTCTGACAAAATTTTCTATAGAAAATAAACAACTTGATAAAATTGTCTATAGTAATAACCATTTTTGACAAAAATTCTTCTATTTAGTTAAATAAAAATTTTGACGAAATTTTCTATAGTAATTAAAATTTTGACAAAGAATTTCTATAGAAATAACATCTTGAGTAAAACTTTTCTATAGTAATAAAATTTTGACAAAATTTGTATAGCAATAAAACTCTTGACAAAATTTTCTATAGTAATAATTTTGACAAATTTTTCTATTTATAGTAAAAAATAATTTTGATTAAAATTTTCCATAGAAATACAAACACCTTGACAAAAGTTTACTATAGTTAATAAAATTTTGCCTAAAATTTTCTATATGCAATAAAATTTTTGACAAAATTTTCTATAGAAATAAGAACGTTGACAAAATTTTGTATAAGTAATTAAAAATGTTGGACCGAAAATTTGTCTCGGATATAGAATATAAATTTTGGTAGTTACAAGATTCAGCTTACTGGTGTTTTTCCCGATTTTCTTACCGCCGTTCTGAGGTATATACTTCGTGTGCTATTTCAATATATTAAGATCTATAATACCAGGAGAGAGACCGGAAATGAATTATCTCGCAGTGTTATCCACTCCTTTTGAGCGATATGTATTTACTTCCACGATCTGAGCTACTGGAATAATACGTAAGAATCTGAACATAGTCGAGATCTGGTTCACAAATTTTAAACACCTAACCCTAGGCTCCGAGACCTCTAGTGTTTATTGAGGTATATTGTGACGTCATATCATGTTTTATAATTATGTGAATTTTTTTTGTGTGTATAACACTCATACATGAGAACATTCATATTGTTTATACTGCTCATTGACGTTGTTAGATAGTACCACTGTATTTATAATATTCACCATGCTTAGCAATTTTTCTCAAACGGATTCCGTGAGGATATTTTCTGTAGCCATGAACATCGCATTTAGTAGCTAACTGTATAATCGAAGGACGCAAACTAACAATTTCAATATAGTAATGAAAGATGAGCGTGTATTCGCCGTTTATATGTGTGTTAAGGTCTCTTATTAATTTAACTGCCGCTAACACGAATAGGGTCGAATTTATAGGCCATTTGCGATTAGCCTTCGTCGTAACAAACACTAACATCAATTAACAACTACTTTGCTGCCAAGATTCAGAGTCGATAGCTTGTCTCCCATCGTCGTAAGTTAAGGCGTAGATTTAAACAGACGGAATGGGTACGGGATAAAGTCTTATTTGAGTTTAAGAAAATATTCAATTTAAAACACACAAATTTTTATTGAAACAAATACATTTAATAACAAAAATTTAATGATCAATTAATTTTTAATCTGGATATTAATAATTTTTTAATAAATCTTCCGTGACAATGCTTAGATTCGACTTCAGAAAATTTGATTATCCTACGACCAGTAAATATTAAATATAGTGACAGCTAAATACTGTTACGATGTTGTCTTTACGGAATGTGGACGATTGACAGAAACAGTTTTTAATCATACTCCACATCCTATGGTGTGAGATATAAAAAATTTAATATTATACGTATGTGCTGAATCTCATTATTAGTTTGAGGAATTTCTACATTTAGAAAATATTTATGATTTATTTTTTATTTTACAGTTTTTTTGGTGCCATTTAAAACTTTAAGAGAAGTACATACTAAAGAGAAAAAAATAATAATAAAGTACAAAGAAACTTTCCCAAAAACTTAATAATTCTCTTGAACTAAGAGAGTAGAGTTTAATTTGGCTTTAAGTACCCTAGAGGTTTGAGTTTTTTGTATATGACCCTTTCCTCCTTCCATAATCGGTGGTGAATAAAAAGCTGACAAAACGTTGGTCTCCTCGACAAGACATTAGGCCTGATATATCTTATAGGATGGATGGCCAAGACATTTATACGAGATATCCAGAGCAGGTGTTTTATTCTATACCATCTCGCAGTGTTGAGCCAGATTTGAAGTGACTCTTTGTTTTGATTACACAATAGCCGTCTTAAAATTGTGATAATTTGTCCAAATATTTTGAGGAAATTAATGTAATCACAATTCGACCAATCGTTTGCACATTAGCAAAATAATTTATTTACTATCTTGAATTACATTTATGCATTTAAAATTGAGGAATTCCACTCTTAATTGAGTTCAGTTCTTCGTATGATTAAACACAACGCAGCTTGATGCAGTGATTCTCGCTCAGCAAATCTCGGTGATGTACACAAATTATATACCTAAATCGCCTTAAGAAAAGGTCGAAATATTGGGATCACATTTTTGAGTTACAACTAAAAAAGTGAACTTCCCATTTCACCTAAGGCAATTTGTAACTTCATAATTTACCTTGTGTTTTAGCAATCTGCATTGTTTACTATATGAAAAATTCTCCTCTTCTGGTGTTCAGCTCTATACAGTGGTGTTTAAAATAATAAAATCTATAATTGGAGTACTTTATTTTAGAGTTCTTGATTTGCATATAATCTGAGAAAAGCCACACACTCGTGAATTAAATAAGTTAGCATTATTCGACCTGCATAACAAGAGGAGTGTAGTGATGTGGTACACAATTTATAAATCTAAACCATTGTATTCTTAATCTATCCTCAAATATAAATATTCTATTTAATTTTTTTTAACCACAAATTTAAAATTATTTACAATTTGCTCCAAATAATGGCGCCCACTCTCTCTCAAGTTGAACTTTACTGAGTGTTTTCAATTACGGCACTATTACTAAATGAAGTCTCACCCGTAATTGTTGATTAATGACATTTCGTGTGCGTCTCATAATTAAGAATTTGGAGTGTGCCACAGTCCCATTGAGTTTTAAATCATAATGAATCCGATACAGAGAAAGAAAGAGTCATCATTTCGTCTCATTCCTATCACAAATCGAAATATGTGCATATACAAAAAAAACTCATAATATTATTAATTTCATGTCCTATATTTGAATTTTTTCCCTGGAAATGTTGTCGAAAATTACGTGCTTCAACGGTAACGTGCTTCATTGGTTGTCAATAAAAGGACCTTTGTTGGTGCTATAAAGATTGGAATCACCAAAACACATGTGGGTTGTTCAATTGACGTGGAGAGGACATAAAGCATAGATCACAATAAATGGCAACTGACTAAAATAATAAACACCAATGATCGTTGTCTCGAAAATAACATATCTCTCAAGTGTCGTTAACCGATCTGTTATAACATAACCAAATTAAATGAGTTACGAATTCCTATATTAAAATTACCTTAAAATTAAAAAAAAAGATTTCCGCTTACCTGTGAGCTTCGACTCCTGTGTCGCTACCATCTACGCGTTCAATAAAGTGCGCCTAAGTAGCACAAGTCTGTTATCATATATATACTACACCAGATATGTTCTATAATTATCTTTTCATCTGGCGTCTAAATAGAGCGAAAATGCCGTGGTTTACATGAAATCGTTACCACAAGACAACCCAAGGATTGAGACGACGGCATATTGTGTGTTGTGAAACATTTCTTTTAGATATTTTTAAGTGAACGTTTACCGTGGTTATTATTGTCACTCTGGTCTCTTTCACGACTAAATGGAGCGTATATATAAATTTCTAATATGAATGGTAGAATTATTTAGGTAAAAAAACTGGGGTCTTTTTCAATGTAAGAACATTACTCACAAAGCACACATTATTCGATTACAATATTATTGGTGAACGAATCACCAAAAATAACTGGTTAGATCTTGCTTGGAATTAAAGCGGCAGCGTTTCTATAACCATCAAAGAACTTTAAATAATGTTCACATCTCTAAATGAATATAACCTTCGTGACTACAAAAATTCATTTAAACTGGCGATATATTTCAAAATTCCCATCTTTAGAACTGCCATATGTGAGCTTTTCAAGATCTATACTAGATTTACCAAAAACGGCGAAGCTAGTCATCCATATTAAACCATACGCATATGGCACATGCATACTGACAATCTCATTCTCAAAATTTTCCACAAAGATTTGTAGTTTGAGTTTGTAGATCTTACTTCAATTACCTACATGGACGATTGACAAGATTTAATTCCACATTATGTTAGTATGAAATCGAATAAAAAGAGGATGATAGCACCTCATGGTTGATTTCCATGTGCGATATAAAAAACTTTAAGACTCATTTTTTTTTGGTGAACATTTGGCAATCCTGATATATTCGGATACAAGAACCAGAATAAAATAACTGACATAGTATTGCGTATGTCTCGATAATATGATTTCTCCCTGCAATTTTAATATTTTTTTGGCTTGATTATTGGGTGCGCTTGTACGATGTGAGTTGAGCGATGAGGACGAACTACACATGTCGCACAGCCTGAGGGATGGGATATAGAGAGCATAACACATAGTACAAAGTCGGAATGTGTAATCAGATAGAGTTTGAGCTAAGTTCCTTTTTTTATATATAGCATATATGAATAGTTGGAAAATTCATACCAAGCTAAATACCATTATAAATAAGTAAAATTATTGACTTTACCAACTTATTGCGATTATTTTGATATATCATTACAAGATGTGTCTACCATTTTTTGACCTGGCTTGCGTTCAAATTGTTCGAACAGGTGTAAAGCTATGCATCGGTCCAGCTGAACCGTAGGTCACGTATATTCTTTCGGTGCTCTCCTGTAAAATTCCGGAATTCAGATGCTTTCACCAAAAAATATTTATTATTGGGTATTTTATTGGGTATTATCATTATTTTTTGCGGTATTATATATGTGTCAATAATTAAGACACTTTAGTCTTACACAGTATTAAAGAACAAATTTGTTTAGAAAGTAAGAAATTTTTTATTATCAGAGAATGTTCAAGACTATGCTTAGATTTAAAGCTCTGGAAAAAAAACTGTCTTTATGTTTAACGAAAGCCGGTATCAGGGTTGGGTTGGAATCAATACTAAAATCTATTAAGCGAGGACAAAGCCATTGAATCCACAGTAAACACGGTGTTGCTGTCTACACTGAAAAAACAGTGAACCCAAACCCATCAGGAAGAAAACTTTTGGTTAATTTTAGAAAATTTTAAATATTTTTAGAAATTTTTAACTAAACAGTATTACAAACGCTGGCATCACGCCGATATCACAAAAATAAGTAAATATTTTTCGACAAATTCAAGAAAATTTCTTAGACATAAATATTTTTTTCACTTGTTAAAGAAAATTTTGCAGTTTGATGGAAAAATTGGAGTTCAAAATTGCCAAGAATGTCATATTAGTGACATCTCCACGAAGTTCATGGTGGACGCATTTTGCAGAAAAATGTACAAAATTAAAAGAAATAATGAACTATTTTCTGAGGAAGTACGAATTTAGTAAAATTCTTCATCTCTTCCATTTTGTGTATAATTTTTTCCAGCTTTTTTAGTTCAATTTTAACTAATAACTCAAAATTATTAGAGTAAAGGACATTTTTTTCTAAACACAGTAAAATCTTATGAAAGTTAAATTGGCTTTAGTGAAATGGAGAGTTCACTTTTTTTAGTGCTACACTCAAATAAAATGGGATCCAAGATTTTGACGTTCCCTTAAGGATTTTGTTATTGATTCCGAGCTAAAGATGCCGGCATTCATTTAAAATAAAATATATTTTTAGCGACATATCTGGCTTTTAACCTACACACAAATTTTTTTTTTTCAGATTTCAATCACGAAATTAATTGATCAATAATATTTTTAATTTAAATGTCTTCGTTCGACAGATTGTATCAATTAAAAATCTAATTGAAAGTTTTATTTAAAAAATTAATTTATCCAATTAAAAAAACTTAATTGATACATTAAATTTTTGTTATTAATTTTTGTTTCAATTAAAAAATTTGTTGTTTTTAATTGAATATTTTAAACTCAAATAAGACTTTAATTGAAAAATTTTTTGTGGAACATTATTCCTTGTAGGATCAATAACAATTAAAATTAGGATACATATCTCATTTGTATTGGAAGATTTTGATTCTCTTTTCCCATTATATTAACAAAAGCTATTCATGTACAAAACAAATGCAATTTAAAAATTCAAATTATACGATACTTCAAAGACAAAAATGTTTGTTATTTAAAAAAAAAAATAAACAGTAAAAACCAATATACTAAATCCTCAAAAGTAGTTCTTAGCTAGGTTAGGTTGTAATGACACAAACCCCGATATTTCAGATTTACTATTCAGTCAATGTGTGATACCACAGTATCGTGGAACTGGAGATATCTTCTCTCACGGTTAACTTAATTTGAAACAAGTATATACGCACGTAAGATCGTGCCAGGCCGTAATCTTATGTACCCTCCACCATTGGTTTCTATAGAAACTTGCTACTAAAACACTTGTCATTCACAATAGAATTTACCTGGGTTTGCGGTAACACTTGCCGAGTAAGGTATCTTAAAAACTTCGGATCCACCGTCTTTCTCAATTGTTAAGTTTTAGTCCATACGAGCTTGATATCAAACAAAAAATTAAAAAAGAGCGAATTTAAATACGTATGATTTTTTGGTAAAAGTTTTTCAGTTTGACAAAATTTTCTATAGAAATAAAATTTTGAGATAAATTTTCTATAGAAATAAAATTGGGGACAAAATTTTCTATGAAAATTTAAAATTTTTGACAAAACTTTCTATAAGCTCTAAATTTGACAAAATTTCTCTATAGAAATAAAATCTTGACAAAATTTTGTATAGTAATAAATAATTTTACAAAACATATTGTATTAGAAATAAAAATTTTGGGAAAAAATTTTCTATAGAAATAAAATGTTGACAAAATTTTGTATAGTAATAACATTTTGACAAAATTTTCTATAGAAATAAAATTTTTACATAACTTTCTATAGCACTAAATTTTGACAAAATTTTCTATAGAAATAAAATCTTGACAAAATTTTGTATAATAATAAAGGTTTGGACAAAATTTGCTATTAGAAAATAAATTTGGATAAATTTTTCTATAGAAATTAAAAATGTTGAAAAATTTCGACGTATAGTTAAATAACATTTTGACAAAATTTTCTATAGTAATAAAATTTTTGCTACATTATTTTGGACACGTTGTTAGCGGCCATATACTAGCGCAATGTACAAATTTTCACCACGTATGCCAAATTGTCAACCGATCGGATGAATTTTGCTCATCCAATGAGCGCTCGGAGGTCAAAATCGGATCAGTTTATTATGGGGGCTATATATAACTATGGACTGAATTTGGACAATTTTTCGATGTTATTAGAACGATATTTACTAACCACCATGCTGGGACCAAAAATTTCAGCCGGAATCGGATGACATTTGCTTCCTCTTAGAGGCCTCGCAAGCCAAATCTGGGATCGGTTTATATGGGGCCTATATATAATTATAGACCGATTGTGGACCAATTTTTGCGTTAGTTGATTAGAGCACCATATATTTACTACCAGTTACCAAATTTCAGCCGGATCGGCATGAAATTTTGCTTCCTCAGAGGCACTATATATCAATTACTGGACCGATATGGACCAATTTGTTGCATGGTTCTTAGAGACCATATTACAACACCAGTACCATATTTCAACCGGAATCGGCAAGAATTTATGAACTCCATCCAAAGAGAAAGCCTCCCGCAAGCCAAAATCCGAGCGTCGTTTATATGGGGGCTATAAAAAGTGGTCCGATATGACCCATTTGCAATACCATCGACCTACATCTAATAACAACTTACTTGTTTGCCAAGTTTCAAGTCGATAAGCTTGTTTCGTTCGGAAGTTAGCGTTGATTTCAACAGACGGACGATACGGACAGTGCTTTTTAAATCGACTCAAATTTCACCATGACCCAGGAATATATCATACTTTATGGGTCTTAGAGCAATATTTCGATGTGTTAATCCTTATGGTGGAAAGGTAGGTATAAAAATTTCAGCAGTTAATTTTTTTTTATAATATTATTTATTATTATATTAAAAACTTTACAATAATGTTAAGGGCCTCAGCGCCTTAAGGTATTTTTTGAAAGCAAGTGGCAAATGCTTTGACAAAGATAAAATGTTTTAAATATTTATAATTTTTAAAAATATAAGTTACGAAATTAAAAAATCAAAAAAGAAAGAAAAAAAAAAAAAGAAATTACAAAAATAAATCCATAACCATAAACCATAAATCTTTAAATGTAATTTTAAGCTAAGAAGTATTCTCAACATTTTCAAGCAAAAATATTCTTAGTTTGTCCGTAAACAGCGATATATTAGAGTGCATGCTTCATATTATTGGGGTAAGGCATAAAATAAGGGAAGTACCAATGAATTCAATTCTCTGTTTGGTAATTTCAATCTACACCTCACTTACCCTTAAAGATGTTCTGTTTCCTATGTTAAAAAGCCAGATTGATTCCTGGAAAACTTTAACGTAGATAGCCCATATTTTTCTCATATATAAACTATTTTTAGAAATTTCCCCGTATAAGTGGTATCGTCGAAAACCTCATGGGCCAAGTTTAAAAGACGGCCTTGAGGCTTTTATTCTGAGATAGCGTTGTAAGGAACGTAGATGTGATGTATTCTTCCATCCCCAAAAATACTGCCCAAAATAACCAAGATGACACTGCTACCAATGACGATATAGCTCATCTTAGTTTCTGGAGTCCAAAAAGGATACCTATCCCTAAAAAGAATTCCGTAACGCTGGAGCTACTTTGTTCTTCACAGCTAGATATATGATGAGTCCCAAGATAAATTATGCCTGAAGTAATATACTTAAAATATTTTCACTTCCTTGACTTCAGTTACTACAATACCTAATGATTGATATTGAAAACTCACTAACAGCTTGGTTCGAAGTCGGTCTAAAACGCCACCAATTTCGTTTCTTCGACGAACTTAATTCTTAACTATTTAAGCTCTGTATATTCAAGGTCAAGGCCATATCCCTTCCATCGCATTTCTTAATGTCACGTCGTTTACTATAAGGTAAAGCAGACATATATCATCTGCAACAACATATAGCATTCGCGCCATCTAACCCAGAATTGGAATAAATCATATATAGATAAGCGAAAAGTGCGTGCGACTAAGCAATCTTCCCTGCGGAATTCCAGCCTCCACGGACTGATACATTTACATTCCTCTCCAATACTACCACATGCTGTCTCCGATTTGGTCAAAAAATTCTAAAAACAATTGTAATTCATCACCTCGAATGACCATAATATCCACAACTGCGAAGAAGTTAACGTGATGATCTACAATATCGTAAGGCTTTTGTCAAAACTAAAAATAGGGCACCTACACCTCGTATAACCATGATCTATACTACATGATTCTATACTAATTTTTTCCTAACTGGCATATGAATATTTAGGCAGGATGACATACTTTTCCATTGTACGATTTAAAAGCTAACGTTAGCTAACGTAGCACTAGCGGAGCTCCATGAAAGTTCTTTAAAAGCTGCCTTTATATTAAAGAAGCCGCATCTTTGGTTTGGAATCAATACCAAAATTTTTAAAGGAGGTCAAGTTTTGCTGCCTGAGACCTCCAGACTTTAAAATCTGGCAAGAACTTCGACATTAGTTACAAA
>PGFW01071795.1:16632-29684 GCA_003123925.1 Haematobia irritans | reverse complement strand
TGCATAGAAATACATATTTTGACAAAAAATTTTGTGGTAGAAACTAAAAGTTGACAAAATTTTCTATAGAAAAATAAATTTTGACAAATTTTTCTAACAGAAATATAATTTTGACTAAAAAATTCTCCTATAGAATCTAAAATTTTTAACACATTTTTTCTATAATAAATATCAATTTTGACAAAATTTTTTCTACAGAAATATAATTTTGACAAAATTCTCTAAATGAATACAATTTGGACCAATTTTTCTGTAGAATAAAATTTTGACAAATTTTTTCTACAGGAAATAAATGTTGAACAAATTTTTCATACAGAAATAAAATGTTGACGAAAAATTTTCTATAGAAATTAAATTTTTTAACAAAATTTTCTATAGAAATAAAATTTTGACAAATTTGCTCTATAGCAATAAAATTTTGACAAAATTTTCTATAGAATAAAATTTTGACAATATTTCTATAGAAATAAAAGTTTGACATATTGTTCTACCAGAATAGAAATGTTGACAAAAAATTCTCTATGGAAATAAAATTTTGACAAAATTGTTCTACAGAAAAAATTTTGACAAAATTTTCTTATAGAAGAACCAAATGTTGAGGATGTTTCTATAGAAAATAAAATTTTGACGAAATTTTCTATAGAAATATAAATTTTAAAAAAATTTTCTATAGATATAAAATTTGTAAACAAAATGTCTAGCAGGAATAAAATTTTGACAATAATTGTCTATAGAAAATAAATTTTGACCGAAATTTTCTATAGAAATTAATAAATTTTAACAAAATTGTCTACGGAATAAAATGTTGACAAAATTTTCTATAGAAATAAAATCTTTACAAAAATTGTCCTACGAAATAAAAATCTTGAGAAAAAATTTTTTATAGAAATAAAATTTTGACAAATTTTTTAAAAAAAATTAACTTTGCCAAAAAGTTCTATTAATTTTTTTTGACTAAATTTTCTAGCAGAAATAAATTTTTGTAAAAAAAAAATAAAATTTGATCGAAAATATTCTATAGAAATAAAATTTTGACAGGAAATTTTCTAATAGAAAACAAGTAAGGAAGGTCTAATTCGGCCGGGGCGACAATATTATACCCTGCACCCTTTGTAGATCTAAATTTTCGAACCTCCATATCACATCCGTCCAAATGTGTTGGGGGCCTTATATAAGGTTTGGGTTTAATATATCCACGATCTAGACAGAATTTGATATTAGACTTCTACAAAATCCATAGACTCAAATTTAAGTAAGCTAATGCACTAAGGATGGAAGCACAATGTTGATAAGAAAAATATGGGAAACATTATAAATCTAAGCAATTTTAAAGGAAACTTCGGCAAAGTTTATTTATGATTTATCGCTCGATTATATATGATATTAGAAGTTTAGGAAAATTAGAGTCATTTATTACAAACTTTTTGACTAAGCAGATGGCGGATTTTACAAGGAAATGTTGGTTTTGACCATTTTTGTCGAATCAGAAAAACATATATATGATTTCAAACGCGAAATTTGACACGTATAGCAATCAATGCTTAATTCTACTCGGCCTGTGCAAATTTCTACTAAATCGGAGTTAAAAATTGGCCCTCTGTGGTCATTATGAGTGTAAATCGAGCCGAAAGCTATAGATGGGAGCTATACTCTATAATTTGAAGCGCGATTTCAACCAAATTTGGGCACGCATAGCTACCATGCTACTTCTAACTCCCTGTGCAAAATTGTCCAAACTAAATCGGATGCAAAAATTAGGCCTCTGTGGTCATATGAATGTAATCGGGCGAAAGCTATATATGGGACCTATATCTAAATGCTGAAACCGATTTCAACCAATTTGGCACGCATAGCTACAATGCTAATCTACTCCCTGTGCAAAATTTTCAAACCAAATTGGGTAAACTCCTGGCTTCTGGGACCGTATTAGTCCATATCGGGCGAAAGAAATATGATCGGAAGGCTATATCTAAATCTGAAGCCGATTTCTAATAAAATTTGGCACATTGAACTATAGTAGCTAAGTCCATACGGGCCGAAAATTATATATATGGGAGCTATATCTAAATCTGAACCGATTTTCTTCCCAAAAATCAATAGGGATCTATTCTGAGCCAAAACCATACTTGTGCAAATTTGAAGTCTGATGTGGACTAAAACTGCGAACCTAGACTTTGATTACAAAAATGTGTTTACGGACACAGACGGACATGGCTAATATCGACTTTCAGGAGCCCCACCCCTGAGCATTTTTGGGCCAAACGACACCATGTGTCTCTCCGTCCTCCTTCTGGGTGTTTGGCAGAACATATGCACTAACATTATAATAACCCTGTTCCAAAAGTGTGGAGGCAGGGTATATAAAATCACAAAATGTTCTGTAGAAAAAGTAGTAAATAAAATACCAAAATAATATATTATTAGGTATGTCAAAATTTGTGGTGAAATCGGTACAGAACTTATAGCTCCCAATTGGGAGCCACCGTGGCGCCAAATGTTAGCATGCCCGTCGTGTTCGATTCCTACTTTCGACCCGAACACCAAAAAGTTTTCAGCGGTGGATTATTCCCATTCTCAGTAAATGCTGGTGACGATTGTCTGAGGGTTTCCAAAAGCTTTTCTAAGTGGTTTCAGCTGCAATGTGGAACGCCGCTCGGACTCGCATAAAAAAGGAGTCCCCTTGTCATTGAGCTTAACATGGAATCGGGCAGCAACTCAGTGATAAGAGATACAATTCCACCAATGTGGTGTCAGCAATGGGATCTGATAGTCTAAGTGAGCCTGATACATCGGGCTGCCACCTAACCTAACCTATAGCTCCCGGTTTACGGAGGTCAAAGATTCCCGGCGAACAAACAACATTAACAAAAAATATTTCTTGCTTTTGGTTAGATGCAAAAAATAATTTGGCGGTAATTTAGGACGCCCCCCTCCTCTATACAATTCATTTCTCATAATTGCAGTGAATAACTAAATAATTATTCCCTAACCTATGCAATTAAATCTCAATCTGCTAACGGACTCGTTAGTTACACCCCATTAACAAAGAAATTTTAGTGGGACTCTGTGTTTTTTTTCGGTAATCAGCAAAAGTTTATATTCCCATTATGATTCTCTGAGAACGACACAAGTTTTTCAAATCGTAATTCTTGTATGGTGGCGATTATTTTCCATTTGACCATATTCTATACCGTTCTTCATTCAATAATGTTCCAGTGTCTTGTACTTGGATCGAACGCTATGGCAATTTCCCTCGATGTTCTGTCCACGATCTGGAAAAAGTACTGCATGAGGTATTCATTATAGTTTGACCAAGAGAAATGTAACGGGATATAGCAGTAAAGTAGAAAATCGAATATTGGATTGAAATTGTATTTATGGTCAAATTTTATTTCTATAGGGCAAAATTTGCGAAAATATTTTTGTATAAAAAAATTGTGTAAAATTTCATTTCTAAAGAACTTTTTGCCAAAATTTTATTTCTAAGCAGACCACTTTAAGTAAACATTTTATTTCTAATTGAGAATTTTGTCAAATTTTATTTCTGGCAGACAAACTTTCGTAAACATTTTTATTGCTAAAGAGAATTGTTGTTAAAAATATATTTTTATAACAATTTTGTCAAAATTTTATTTCTATAGAAAATTTTCTCAAAAATTTATTTCTATCGAAAATTTTGTAGAAATTTTTTCTCAAAATTTTTATGTCTTAGAAATTTTCTCAAAAATTTATGTCTATAGAAAATTTCTTCTCAAAATTTATCATCTATAGGAAAATTTTTCTCAAATTTTTTATTTCTATAATATTTTTGTCAAAAAATGTTTTTCTATAGAAATTTTTGTAAAAATTTTATTTCTATAGAAAAATTTTAAAAATTTTAAATTTCTATGAAAATTTGTAAAAATTTTATTTTATAGAACATTTTGTCAATTATTTTTTTTTACAAAATTTATTTTTTTCTTAAAATTTTGTTTCTAATAAAAAAATTGTCCTCAAAAATTTATTTCTATAGAATAATTTTGTCAAAATTTTATGTTCCTATAGAGAAATTTTTCAAAATTTTTATTTCTAATAGAAATTTTGTCAAAATTTATTTCATAGAAAATGTTTTGTCATAAATTTTATTGTCTATAGAAAATTTTGTCAAAAATTTATTTGCTGATAAAAAGTTTTCTTTTTATTGATTTGATTTTTATTAAAATTTGTCAAAATTTTAATGTTTTCTTATAGAAAATTTTTTCAAAAATTTTATTTCTATAAAAGATTTTGTTCAAAATTTATTTTCCTGTAGAAAAAATTTTTTTCAAAATTTTACTATCTATCGAAAATTTTCTAAAAATTTTAATTTCTATTTAATAATTTTATTTCCTTTTTTTATTTGTACGAATTTATGGACATAAGCGCATCAATGTCAAATGGTTGATGCCTTTTCGGAATTTCCACATTCCTCATCAGCAATCCTTATCTGCAAGCAAAACTATCAACCAATTATCAGAAATAAATTCAGGCAGCTCACTAAACCCAAATGAACGCACACTTGAAGCCTTCCGAAAAAAAATTGTACATGATAGCGGCTTATGCCGGGGGTGAGGGAATTAAATTCGTACAAATTAAAAAAGGAAAAATAAATTATTAAATAAAGAATAAAATTTTAGAAAATTTTCGAATAGAAGTAAATTTGAGAAAAATTTTCTACAGAAATAAAATTTTGACAAAATCTTTATAGAAATAAAATTTTGAAAAAATTTCTATAGAAATAGAAATTTTGACAAATTTTTAATAGAAATCAAATCAATAAAAAGAAAACTTTTTATAGAAATAAAATTTTGACAAAATTTTCTATAGAAATAAAATTTTTGACAAAATTTTCTATGAAATAAATTTTGACAAAATTTTCTATGAGAATAAATTTTTGAAAAAAATTTTCTATAGAAATAAAATTTGACAAATTTTCTATAGAAATAAATTTTTGAGACAATTTTTTAAAAGAACAAAATTTTAAGAAAAATAAATTTGTAAAAAAAAATATTTGACAAAATGTTCTATAGAAAAAAATTTTTACAAAATTTTCTATAGAATAAATTTTTAAAATGTTTCTATAGAAATAAAATTTTTCAAATTTTCTATAGAAATAACATTTTGAAAAAATATTCTATAGAAATAAAAATTTTTTTTTTTTTTTTTTTTTTTTTTTTTAGTTTTTTTTTTTTTTTTTTTTAAATTTCCTTAGATATAAATTTTGAGAAAATTTTCTATAGATATAAAATTTTTGAGAAATTAATAAAATTATTAAACATAGACATGAAAGATTTTGAGAAAAAATTTCTACAGAAATTTCGATAGAAATAATTTTGAGAAAAATTTTCCTATAAATAAAATTTTTTGAACAAAATTGTTTATAAAAATAATATTTTAACAAAAGTTCTCTTTAGCAAATAAAATGTTTACGAAAGTTCCTGCAGAAATAAAATTTTGAACAAAATTCTCAATAGAAATAAAATGTTTACTAAAGTGTCTGTAGAAATAAAAATTTGGCAAAAATGTTCTTTAGAAATTAAATTTTTGACCACAATTTTATTTATACAAAATATTTTGCAAAATTTTCCTATAGAGAATAAAATTTTGACAATAACAATATTTCATCCAATATTTCGTATTTTTGGCCTTACTTACTGCTATTATCCGTGTATCATTGTCTCCTGTGGTCAGAATATAAATCGAATAGCTCATGCCAGTACTTTTTTCCAGATCGTGGACAGAACATCGAGGGAAATTGCCATAGGTTTCGATCCAATACAATACACTGGACATTATTGAAGAAGAACGGTATAAATATGTCAAATGAAAATAACGCACATAACAAGAAATTACGAATGAATAAAGTTGTGGTCGTTCTCAGAGGAATCATAAAAAAAAGATGGAGAATAAACTTTTGCTGATTACGAAAATAAAACACAGAGTCCTCACTAAAATTTCTTTGTTAATGGGTGTAACTAAACGAGTCCGTTACAGAATTGAGAATTTAAATTGCCATAGGTGTAGGGAATATTTTTAGTTTTCACTGCAATTATGAGAAATGAATGTATAGGGAGGGGGCGTCGCTAAATTACCGCCCAAATTATTTTTGCATCTAAACGAAAGCAAGAATAATTTTGTTATGTTGTTTGTTCGCTCGGGAAATCTTTGACTCCGTAAACCAGGGAGCTTATAGGTTAAGGTTAGGTGGCAGCCGATGTATCAGGCTACACTTAGACTATTCAGTCCATTGTGATACCACATTGGTGAATTTTATCTCTTATCAGCTGAGTCTGCCGATTCCATGTTAAGCTCAATGACAAGGGACCTCCTTTTTTATAGGCCGAGTCGCCGAGCGGCGTTCCACATTGCAGTGAAACACCTTAGAAAAGCTTTGAAACCCTCAGAAAATGTTCACCAGGCAGTACTGAGATGGATAATCCACCGTTGAAAATTTTGGGTGTTCGGTCGAAGTGGAATCGAACCCACGACGGGCATGCTAACCATTGCGCCACGGTGGCTCCCAATTGGGAGCTAAATAAGTCTGTACCGATTTCACCACAAATTTGACATCCTAATAATTATTATTTTTATTTATCTACTACTTTTTCTACAGAACATTTTGTGATTTTTATACCCTGCTCCACACTGTGGAACAGGGTATTATAAGTTAGTGCATATGTTTGCAACACCCAGAAGGAGACGAGATAGACACATGGTGTCTTTGGCAAAAAATGCTCAGGTGGGCTCCTGAGTCGATATAGCCATGTTCCGTCTCCGTGAAACACATTTTTGTAATCAAAGTCTAGTCGCAGTTTTAGTCAATCGAACTTCAATTTGGCACAAGTATGTGTTTTGGTCAGAATAGATCCCTATTGATTTTGGAAGAAATCGGTTCAGATTTAGATATAGCTCCCATATATATATTTCGCCCGATATGGACTTAGTACTATAGTCAAGTGTGCCAAATTTTATTGAAATCGGTTCAGATTTAGATATAGCTCCGATATATTTCTTTCGCCCGATATGGACTAATACGGTCCCAGAAGCCAGAGTTTTACCCCAATTTGGTTGAAATTTTGCACAGGGAGTAGAATTAGCATTGTAGCTATGCGTGCCAAATTTGGTTGAAATCGGTTCAGATTTAGATATAGCTCCCATATATAGCTTTCGCCCGATTTACACTCATTATGACCACAGAGGCCTAATTTTTTTGCTCCGCGATTTGGTTGAAATTTTGCACAGGGAGTAGAATTAGCATTGTAGCTATGCGTGCCAAATTTGGTTGAAATCGGTTCAAATTTAGATATAGCTCCCATCTATAGCTTTCGCTCGATTTACACTCATATGACCACAGAGGCCAATTTTTAACTCCGATTTAGTAGAAATTTTGCACAGGGAGTAGAATTAGCATTGTTGCTATACGTGTCAAATTTGGTTGAAATCATATATATGTTTTTCTGATTTCGACAAAAATGGTCAAAATACCAACATTTCCCTTGTAAAATCGCCACTGCTTAGTCAAAAAGTTGTAAAAATGACTCTAATTTTCCTAAACTTCTAATACATATATATCGAGCGATAAATCATAAATAAATTTTTGCGAAGTTTCCTTAAAATTGCTTCAGATTTAAATGTTTCCCATATTTTTTTTATCAACATTGTGTTCCATCCTAGTGCATTAGCCGACTTAAATTTTGAGTCTATAGATTTTGTAGAAGTCTATCAAATTCTGTCTAGATCGTGTGATATTTAAACCAAACCTTTATATATAGCCCACCACATTTGACGGATGTGATATGGTATCGAAAATTTAGATCTACAAAGTGGTGCAGGGTATAATATTTGCCCCGGCCGAATTTAGACCTTCCTTACTTGTTTTTCTATAGAAAATTTTGTCAAAATTTTATTTCTATAGAATATTTTGTCAAATTTATTTTTTTTTTACAAAATTTATTTCTGTAGAAAATTTAGTCAAAAAAATTATAGAACTTTTTGGCAAATTTAATTTTTATAAAATTTGTCAAAATTTTATTTCTATAAAAATTTTTCTCAAGATTTTATTTCTGTAGACAATTTTGTCAAAATTTTATTTCTATAGAAAATTTTGTCAACATTTTATTCCCGTAGACAATTTTGTTAAAATTTTATTTCTATAGAAAATTTCGTCAAAATTTTATTTCTATAGACAATTTTGTCAAAATTTTATTCCTGTAGACAATTTTTGTTAAAATTTAATATCTATAGAAAATTTTTTATAATTTTATTTCTATAAGAAATTTCGTCAAAATTTTATTTCTATAGAAACATCCTCAACATTTGTTTCTATAGAAAATTTTGTCAAAATTTCTGTAGACAATTTTGTCAAAATTTTATTTCCATAGAGAATTTTGTCAACATTTTATTTCTGTAGAAAATATCGTCAAACTTTTATTTCTATAGAAAATATTGTCAAAATTTTATTTCTATAGAAAATTTTGTCAAAATTTTATTGCTATAGAGAATTTTGTCAAAATTTTATTTCTATAGAAAATTTTGTTAAAAAATTAATTCTATAGAAAATTTTGTCAACATTTTATTTCTGTAGAAAAATTTGTCAACATTTTATTTCTGTAGAAAAATTTGTCAAAATTTTATTTTAGAAAATAAAATTTGTCAATTGTAGTTCTATAGAAGAATTTTGTCAAAATTATATTTTCTGTAGAAAAATTTGTCAAAATTGTATTTTTATAGAAAAATGTGTAAAAATTTTAGTTCTATAGAGAATTTTGTCAAAATTATATTTCTGTAGAAAAATTTGTCAAAATTTTATTCTATAGAAAATTTGTGTCAAACTTTTTATTTCTACACAATTTTGTTCAAAATTGTATTTTCTATAGAAATTTTATTTCTATAGAAATTTTGTCCTACTTTTAACGAAAAAAAAAAATTAAAGTAATGTTATAACATTCTTTTAATTGAAATTTCGTTTTTTTTTCAAAATATCTGTCCTTAATATTGGTAAATTGGGTGTCCTAAAATTTAGATTTCTAGTTTTGCTTGTCTGGCCGTTGCATTAAATCACAAATCGGTTGTTCTTTTTCCGGATGGTTTGGTACTGCCGGCTTGTTCTTTGTTGTTAGCTTTTACGTGGACATTGTATATGGGATATTGTGGGAATGTGCACAATTTCGTACACTGAAAAAAGTGTCGAATTAACACGAAGAATTTTACACAATTATTAAGAAGAATGTCTCTAAGAAATTTTTGATAAATTATTTCTATATAAATTGATCTATTATTTCTATAGAAAATTTTCTCAAATTTTAATTCTATGGAAAATTTTGTCAAAAAGGTTATATTCCTTTAGAAAATTTTTTTCAAAATTGTATTTCTATAGAAAATTTAGTTTAAAACTTTATTTCTAGAGAACATTTGTTAAAATTGTATTTTTTTTTTTGTAGAAAAAAATGTATTCGTTAGAAAAATTTTAAAAATTTTATTTCTAATATAGACAATTTAGTCAATTTTATTTCCATAGAAAATTTGTCAACATTTTATTTCTATAAAACGAAGGCGTGAAATTCTGAAGCGATCCGTCCGTCTGTTGAAAATTTTATTTCTGTAGAAAGTTTAGTCAAAGTTTTATTTCTATAGAAAATTTTCTCAAAATTTTAGTTCTATAGAAAATTTTCTCAAAATTTTAGTTCTATAGAAAGGTTTTTGCCAAAATTTTATTTCTATAGAAAATTTTGTCAATATTTTGTTTCTATAGAAAATTTGTCACAATTTAATTTATATAAAAAATTTGGTCAAAATTTTATTTATATAAAAAATTTTGTCAAAATTTATTTATATATAAAATTTTGTCCAAAAATTTAATAATTTGACAAACATTCTTTTCCTCTGTTTGGTTAAACTACACCTTGTAGTTTAGTCAATGTATGCGTTTTAAGGCTGAAATCAACAAAAACAAACAAAATTTTTATTTCTATACAAAATTTGTCAAATTTTTATTTCTATAGAAAATTTAATCATTGGCTTAAACATGATTTTTGTGTGTCCGTTTTTAGTGTAATGCTTGTAGTATAACTATAAGAATGCATTATGGGGACTCGATCTTCTGCAAACACTTCAAGACACTTCCGGTCAATCCAATCTCTCCTCACTAGCCATGGCAAATGCATTAAAAACGGCAGTTGTTCTGCATCGCATGTTCTCCATGGAACAACAACAATTCCACTGACATATGATATTCTCCTCGTGGATGATGGTCCAAGAGGCTTGGGATTCGTTACAGTATGAATAAAGCCACACTGGTTTATGGTGGATACCTAATGATGCATGTAGTAGAGCCATTGGTGTTGAAGTAAATTCACCTTGTGGAAACCAAATGTTTGTTATATTGTCATTGAGATCGTTTAGAGTTTGGTGAGTACTATAAGACGTTCGTTTCAAACATCAGATCAAGGGAAGCTGCTAGTAGGGGAGATGGGACACAGGAATTAAACAAAAAAGAAAGAAAGCTCTAGTTTATGTTCACATATATGGTAAAACGCACTTTGTTTGTTGCTATCATCGAGCTTTGCATTGCGGATGATGCATCCATAAAATTCGATTGTGCCTAGCATGGGCGTACTTCGATATAGAATACAAAGGGGGGGAGGGGATTCAAATTTCTCTTCAGAGAAAAGTTTTCAGCCCAAAATTAAAAATAAAGATAATAATTATTTTTCAAAAATCCGAAGAGTAACTGAGACGCCTCCATCCTACCGTCAAGAATATTTCTAGCTACGGCCCATGTCCCAAGATAATTTGATTTATAGTTAGTGTTTGCAACAGGAGTTCGAGTTTAATTTATTTCACATTATGCAAAAGGCCCCACATTACATAACATAATGTGCTCATGGATATCCTTCGTATACTAGTCGTAGTCCTCCAATGTGGCGCAGGCGTGTGGTATTCTAGCGGGGATTTGGCCATACCTTATCCCAGCATACGCTAATGCTCCAACAGTATTCGTCTCTTCCATCAGTCTGTTGAACATTTTATGTAATTTTATTTATTTAGAAAGTTTTGTAAGAAATTTTATTCTTATGGAAAAATTTTATCACAATTTATTTCTACAGAATTTTTTTGCAAATTTTATTTCATAGAAAATCTTGTCAAAATTGTAATTTATTATATAAAAATTTTTGTAAAAATTTTATTTCTTACAAGAAAATTTTTCTCAAACTTTATTCTATAGAAAACTTTGTCAAAATTTTATTTCTATAGAAAATCTTGTCAAAATTTTATTTCCATAGACAATTTTGTCAAAATGGTATTTATATAAATTTTTTTTTGTCAAATTTGTATTTCTATACAAAATTTTCTCAAAATATTATTTCTATAGACAAATTTGTCAGAAATTTTCTTTGCTATAGAAAATCTTTTTGGCAAATTTCATTTCCCTTCTCATAGAAAATTTTGTCAAAATTTTATTTCTAATAAAGTTTTGTCAAATTTTCTTTCTATAGAATTTTTGCAAAATTTTATTTCGATAGAAACATTTTTCAACTTTTATTTCTATCCATAAATTTCTACGAAATTTTATTTCTATAGAAACCTTTTTGCATAAATTTTCATTTCTATAGAAAATTTTTTCAAAAATTTTCATTTCTATAGAAAATGTTTTCAAAAATTTCATTTCTATAGAAAATTTTGTCAAAATTTTATTTCTAAAGAAAATTTTTGTCAAAATTTCATTTCTATAGAAAATCTTGTCAAATGTTAATTTCCATAGACAATTTTGGTTAAAAATTGTATTTATATAAATTTTTTTTGTCAAAATTTTATTTTTTTTTTTTTTTCCTATAGAAAATTTTCTCAAAACTTTTATTTCTATATCTATAGAAAATTTTGTCCCAAATTTTATTTTTAATAGAATATTCTCAAAATTTATATTTCTATAAAGAATTTTCTCACATTTTTATTCATATACAAAAATTTCTCAAGATATATTTTCTATAAAGACAAATTTTTGTCAAAATTTTTATTTCTATAAAAGTGTTTGTCAATACTTTCTTTCTATAAAAAGTTTTGTCAAAATTTTCTTTCTATAAAAAGTTTTGTCAAAATTTTCTTTCGTATAGAAAAATTTTTGCAAAATTTTATTTCTATACAAATTTTCTCGAAATTTATTTCTATAGAAAATTTTTCAAATTCATTTTCCTATAGAAAATTTTTTGTCAAAATTTTCATTTCTTTTATAGAAAAATCTTGTCAAAATTTTTATTTCCATAGACAATTTTGTCAAGAATTGTATTATATAAAAATCTATAGAAATTTTATTTCTATAGAAAATTTTTGTCCTACTTTTAACGAAAAAAAAAAAATTAAAGCTAATGTTATAAACATTCTTTTAATTGAAATTTCGTTTTTTTTTCAAAATATCTGTCCTTAATATTGGGTAAATTGGGTGTCCTAAAATTTAGATTTCTTAGTTTTGCTTGTCTGCCGTTGCATTAATCACAAATCGGTTGTTCTTTTTCCGGATGGTTTGGTACTGCCGGCTTGTTCCTTGTTGTTAGCTTTTACGTGGACATTGTATATGGGATATGTGGGAATGTGCACAATTTCGTACACTGAAAAAAAGTGTCGAATTAACACGAAGAATTTTACACAATATTAAGAAGAAATGTCTCTACAGAAATTTTTGATAAATTTATTCTATATAAATTGATCTATTATTTCTATAGAAAATTTTCTCAAAATTTTAATTCTATGGAAAATTTTGTCAAAAAGGTTATTTCTTTAGAAAATTTTTTTCAAAATTGTATTTCTATAGAAAATTTAGTTAAAACTTTATTTCTAGAGAACATTTTGTTAAAATTGTATTTTTTTTTTTTGTAGAAAAAAATTGTATTTCGTTAGAAAAATTTTTAAAAATTTTATTTCTAATATAGACAATTTAGTCAATTTTATTTCCATAGAAAATTTGTCAACATTTTATTTCTATAAAACGAAGGCGTGAAATTCTGAAGCGATCCGTCCGTCTGTTGAAAATTTTATTTCTG
>PGFW01071778.1:0-13266 GCA_003123925.1 Haematobia irritans | reverse complement strand
GATCAATTAATTTCGTGATTGAAATAGAAAAATCTGTGATATACATTTTTGTTTTGTACTGGTTTGTCAAATTAAATAAATAAATTAAAAAATTTATGTTTAATTGTTTCAATCAGCGAATTGAAAATATCAATCACCGACGTCAATGAAAAACATAATTGATCAAATTAAAGATTTAATAGATTTTGTTGTTGATAGAACTCTAGTTTTATAAGAAATATATATGAATTCAAGCTACTTTCTAATCAAAATCCTAAATCCTTTGTCCTATACTTTATTAGAAACCGGCTTGAATTCAAATATATTTCAAATCTCTGGACTATTGGAAGAATTTAAGTATCCCTGTATCGCTGTTTTTTGGTATTGCATATAGAAAAGTAAATTTTTTCGGTTACTTTTCACTATTTCACTACCGCCACCAGGACAGACAGAAAATTCTTGCCTACATATGTTGGACAAAAAATCCAAAATAAAATAAGAAAAAAAAACACCACTCAATGCAAATGTTCAACGCATGTCTTGTAGCTCTAACAACAACAAAAAAAAATCGGAATGAGAGATGAACGAATAATGTAAAATAATCTACCGCTTTTGAATGAAAAATCTTGTTTGTACAACCATGATTAATGATGCGCATGCGTACAATTATGCAAAAGATTGAAAGAACAACAACATCCACAGCTCCCCATAGAAATCGCCAAGAGCCACAATAATACATAGGCCTTAGAGCACCAATTGACCATTGAACATTCACCAGTATGTACTAAAAATTTGTATGGCATTCATGCCTCTGTAGTAAGGCTACAGAACTAATCGACAGTGTGCTGTTCGGTTGGCAACAGCTGTTGAAATACAAAAAAAAAAGAAGAGCGTGTGGCTGAGGCCTATGATTTATGATGATCACTTTAAACGAATTACTCGGGATTTTAAGTGATTTTTCATGAAAAATTGAGAGATTTATAGGAAATGTGTATGGCATGCTTTATGATTTTTGTATTACTTGACCCCACTCCTCGCTCCCCACGACCACCACCCAGGATGAACTGTGACAGTTGGTGAAAAGAATGAAATTAATTGATCTAATTTTGTAAAGAGCCTTATGAAGGCGAACGAATCACCGACTCCCAAGATAAGTGTGGGCTCTGAATGAAAATTACTCTCAAAATTGACCCAACGATTTTTTTTTAGGATCAACATAAACAAAAAAAAAAAAAACATCCGCCCTAGGCAATGAGAATGTTTAGTTATGGTATAATAGTACGCATTACATTAGCGAATTTATTGTATTTATGAAAATGTTTCGTAAGCTCACTCTTTATTAATAAATTTCTTTATATTACGAATCTTTGTCTGCTTTGGTTTTGAGTTAACATAATGTTTTTTATACCTCCACCATAGGATGGGTATATTAACGTGTCATTCGAAGTTGTAAACACATCGAAATATTGCTCTAAATCCCACAAGAGTATATATATCTGGCCTGGGGTCGTGAGGGCGCGGGTCGAAATTTTCTTGAGTCATTTCACAGCATGTCCGTCCGTCTGTTGAAATCACACTAACTTCCGAACGAAAAAGCTATCGACTTTGAAACTTGGCACAAGTAGTTGTTAGTTGATGTAGGTCAGATGGTATCTGCAATGGGCCATGTATCCTGACCACGTTTAGTATAGCCCCCATATACGACCGACGCTCACGCTTCTGGCTTGCGAGCGCTCTTGGGGAGCAATAATTCATCCGAACTCCGTCCTTGAAATTTGTTGCATTGTGGTAGTATATTATTCAACAACCCATGCAAAAATTCGGTCCATATTTATGGTATATTGGCCCCATATAAAGCCGATCCCCAGAATTTGGCTTGTCCGGCAGCCTTAAGAAAAGCAAATTGTTTCCGTCCCGTATTCGTCGCTCAAATTTCCACGTACCGATGGTGCTAAGATATAACTCTCTAACAACCCATTGCACAAGAGTCCACATCCCGCGTCCATAATGTATATATAGCCCCATAGCAAAACCGATCCCGCAGATTGGCTCTGCAGGCCACTAAGAGAAGGGAAAGTTTTCATCCGATGCCGGGCGCGCTGAAATTGGTACAATAGTGTTCAGAATATGGTTCACAATAACCATGCACAAACTGTCCACATCGGTCCATGATTCTATGATGGCCGCCCATGATAAACCGATCCGCAGAGTCCTTGACTCCGGACAGCTCAATGCCCATGAGAAAATTCATCCGGGATTCGTTGAAAATTTGGACGTGGTTACGTATACGGGTCGACTAAGCAACCAAGCTGGAATTTGGTCCATAATTGCGGTCGCATAATATAATATAGGCCGCCATATAAAACCGACCCTAGATTTGACCTTCCGAACAAGTCTCTTGGCGAGGATTCCAACAATTCATCCCGATCCGGTTGAAATTGGGCCCGGCGTACGTGCGCGGAAAATTTCGCGGTACATTGCGCGTAGTATATGGCCGCCCTAACAACCATGCCAAAATTGGTTCATTATCGCTATAGTGTATCTAATATAGCGTGTCTATTAGGTTATATAGAACAATTTTGTCAAAATGGTTATTTCACCATCAACATTTGCGCCGAGATTTGTATTTCTATAGAAAATTGTTACATTGTATTTCTGATTAGAAAAGTTTTGTCAGTATTTATTGCTTGGATATTGGCAAAATTCATACTATTGAAAATTTTGGTCAAAATTTTATTGCTTAGAAATTTTTTTGAAAATTTTGAGTTCGTATAGAAAATTTTGAGCGCCGCGGTCCGGTGTCAAACTGAATTATATACGTATTTAAGTCGGCCTTTTTTTTGGTTTAATATATACCACGTATGGACTTACTAGCAATTATAGAAGACGTGTTATGAGGTTTTAATGATACTTCGCCATCGGCAAGCGTTACCGCCGCCCAAGTAAATTCGATTGTTGGAAATGACAGTCTTTAGTACGCAAATCTTCTATGCAATCCATGGTGGAGGGTACATAAGATTCGGCCTGGCCGAACTTACGGCCGGATATATTGTTTTATTAAATGTCATATTAATTGTTGTAGCGTAATTGTAAAATATAAAAAATATTAATAAATTACTTCTTTATTTACAGGTAAGTACGTTCAAACAATTGAGTTTCTTAAATCTCAATATAATTGTTTTGAAGACGTAAGTAGAAATTAAAAATTTTAAAATTGATATGAAGTCCTCAAAAAGCTTGGATTTTAAAGGATGGTATTTAAAGGGCTAAAAAGCTGAGCAAATAATACAGTTGTTGTTCTAAAACTAGGCCTAACCTAGGCCTGTTTCTGTTTTATAGGATGATCATTTTAAACGAATATTATGACGGAAAATTAAGAGATGGGATAAAATTGACGCGGTATACGGCGGCGATTGGTGGGCTGCACGAAACAATAACAGTTATACGGCTCCATGGGATCTGTGTTTATGGTCCGACCAGTATAGGAATGTGATCATTGATGGTTGGTGGTATAATAAGTTTGTTATTCTGTATGTAACACATTGAAATAGAAATTTGCGACTATAAAAAAGTATATGCATTTTTGATTAGGGAGAATCTCTAAGACTAATATAACGCCATCCGTCCGTCTGTGTTAGGGAAAATTTTAAGAGCTATAAACGCCATACGTCCACGTCTGTTGTGATTACGCTTACAGCCTTTCAATGAATGACCTATCGCGCTGAAAGTATTGACAGACTCGTTGTTTGGCTGCAGGCAGATGGCTAAATCAGTCCTGATTCTTATAGTCCCTTAGTATTACGCGACCTAGCCTTTTTTGGATAAGAGTTAGGAAAATGCTTTTTGCAACTGACAGGGTGTCCAAACGTGGCGGGACTCCCAATTGGTTGCGGCTAAAAACTCACCCCTCTCGCTGTTAGGGGTATGATTTTCACCTCGCCAATATCCTTTCAGTTCGCATCAAGCTGGCAGATACAGCATGCGGTTAGTGTTCGCGATTGTCAACCTTCATGTCGCTCTCAGTTCTCTCACATGTACCATCTAGTGGATTTATATTTCGTCCAGGATCCAAGCTTGCCAATACACATGTCGCAGTGTCCATGTCGAGTGTGGCGTGTGTCCTCCCAGTTCCTCCAAGGATTTAGTCCATCTTCTGGATTTTATTTCTGCGTAGTGGCGAGGGTGGGGGCGGGGCGGAGGAGTCTGCAGGCGCTGTGCGTAGCGCGTGATCGCGCGTATGCGCGTAAGTGTGGGTCTGTTCATCATCTTGACAACTCGGCGTTTTTTATCCGGATTTGCATGAAAACTCCAAAGTTTAAAGATATTATTTGTGTTCACTAAGAGGTGGCCGCAATAGTGTGGATGTGAGAGACGGTCCAGTTTGATAGTAGCTGTGTGTCCCGATATAGACGCGAGCTCCGAGTGTATGGAGTAACCCGATGAGTTAGTGTCGATTCCTTGAAAGTGTACGAAAGAACTCGTAGGTTCCATAAATAGTCCGGCTGTGGCGTGATAATGAGTGCATTGAGACGGGTCCTGTTTTTTTCATTATAGCTCCGAACTGCCGATGCCCTGGCTTCTACAAACCGAAATTGTTATGCAGAATTTGCCCTCGTCTGGGTAGTTGTGAGATATCGTAAATCTCTTATAGGCCCAAAAACAAGTGTGGGCGAAAATTGGGGGTCCGCCTGTGCTCCGGCTGCGGGGGGGGTGCGATCCGTTTTGTATTGTTCCCCCAATAACCTGAAACAATTTTGTCCGGATTTTTCTCACCTGTGAACGACGACACTCGTGTGGTAGAATGTCAGTACGTGTTAGTTCGTTGTAAATCCCGATAACACATGGAGCCTGAGGATGTATATTGTTGTATGGTCCAGAGTTTTCGGGACTCCCCAGGCTAGACCGCGTATACCCCGAATTGGTTCTTCTTGGCGCTTTCACGAAATGCCGAAATTTGAACAAGACGATTTACAAGAAAATCCAAATGTATAAAGATTTAGGACGACATATAGCCGTGGCGAATATGGTGTCGCTGGGGGTGGGTGTGTGGTGTGGGTCGCGGTGCCGTGGAAGGAAAGGGCACGGGGTTCATTGGCGGGCGTTGTGGACACGAAATGGTACGAAAAATTTCGTGATGCAACCGGGCGTGAGTGTATGTGAGCTTGATTAAGCAAAACCAAATCGTGCGTGAGCGTGAGTACACGAAAATAATATCTTGTTGAGTGGCGCGGTGAGCCACGAATTTCGGAAAAACACGCTCACGAAAAAAAATCCCGCCATGCGCGAATAAACGTCTTACGAGATGAATTCAATTTACAATTTTAGTGACACCTGGGATGTTTTAGAGTTTAATAAACGCTTTTCGATATTTAAACAATGTTCATGTTTTCAAACACGTGCGTGAGTAAGATTTCTTCCGTCGTGAGGTGCGTGAGCTTGAATAACAACTGATTTACTCAACGTGCACACCTTAGTATAGAATCCAATTTTTTCTCTGTATAGCCATCCTATAGACCGATGTCCTGATTTGACTTCTTGGGCTCTAGAAGATTGCAGTTTTTATCCGATTTATATACAATTCAACAATGCCAGAGGTATTTGTAGGCCCACAAATATTGTGTGCTACGAATGCGTGTCATATCAATCCTTGTTTTGCGTATAGGCCACTTATAAACCATCTTATTGATTTGACTTAGTTGGACACTCCTAGGACACTCGCAACTTTTAACCGATTTACTGGCGAATTGGAAATATAGAGACAGAAATTTAAGGCCAAAAGATTGGGTGCATCTCCCGAGTTGAAAGATTTTTTTATCACAGCAGTCGTGACTCATTCGAGTAATGAGGATAAACAGTGTATTAGAATGTGAGATTCCAAATCATATGAAAGACGCGCTTTCTTGGATTTCTGAGAACCAGAAGATTCCTCTTCCTCTGCTTAAAATTCCAAATAATATGGTTCTTATAAATCCCAAAATCTTATGTAGTCCCCATGTGTAGAAAATTTAAATTTAACTTCGGGGACTACTAGTTTGAACCATAGCTTGGAGAAATCTGTCATAAAACCCCCCTGAAATTCTTAGTTTTCAGTAACCCGATACGACGATAATTATTTTGAAAGCCGACACTATTATTCTTTGATCCATGGTTGGTGCGGTTTTAAAATCCAGCCAGTTTCGGACTTTAAGGTCCGTACGATCAGAACTGGCTCCATTAAATAACTAGACCCAGCAAAAATTTGGAGTTCTTCTCAAGCACTTATCAACATTACAAGGAAGTTCTTCAGTTTTTTACTATTTGCATTTTTTTCATATTTGTAATGCGGTAATTTTGACTTTCTTTTCTCTTTTTGTTTAACAATCAGGATAGAAAGCAGAGTGAAAATATAATAAAATAGTTACACAACAAAAAATTTTTTTCTCTGATTCAATCACCAAATTTAATTGCAGTCCAATTCAATTTTTTAATTTGACAACATGTCTTCAATCACGAAATGATAAGTATCAATCACCAGGTTTTAATTGGCGATAGACAAAAATTTTAAAAACTCCTTTATTAAAATAATTAATGATTTTTTCAGCAAAATTTCAATTAATTATTTTTAATTGATTCAATTAAAATTTAATTGATGTTGATTGCAAAACCGCAATCTAATCTTATCTAATTAAACAGGTACCCTATTTTTTAACTTCACAATTAGTTCAGATTGGCTTAAGAGTTTTTATTTGGATTAACAAATGATTGTTTGAATACACTGTTATAATTAAAAGTAAAAACAACAATCCAGCACTTTTTATCACTGAATTAGTCTTCGAATTTGATTAAAAAGTTAATTGTACTCAATTAATCTTTTTAAAATTAGAACATTTTAAAAATTTCAAATCATGACTTAATTAAATTAATGTTCTATCACTGATTAAAAAGTTAATTGTATCAATTAAATTTATTAATTGAAAATATTTTTCAACTTCAAATTAAACTTTTGTAATTGGAATATTCTTGGTGATATTTTTTTCTGCTGTACAAATTAATTAATGTAGAAATGGAATCTTTGGAAATATTTTGAGGTCAGACAAGGCGTAAGAATGCTATTAAAAATTATAAAAAAAAAAACAATGTACAGAAGTCTAAAGTCGGGCCGGGGCGCCCGACGTATTATTATAGCCCCTGCACCACCTTTGTAGATCTACAATTTTTCAGATACCATATCACAAGTCCGGTCAACTGTGGGTGGGGGCATATATATAAAAGGTTTTGTCCCAAATACATAAATTTAAGCATCCTCGATCTGGCGACAGAATTGATAGACTTTCTACAAAATCTATAGACTCTAAATTTAAGTCGGCTAATGCACTTAGGGTCGGTAACACAATGTTAAGAACAAAAGTATGGGAAGACATTTATAATCTTGAAGCAATTTGTTAACGAAAACTTCGCAGAAATGTTTATTTATGATTTATCGCTCGAACATATATGTATTAGATGTCTTACGGCAAAAATCTATAGTCATTTTACTTAACCTTTTCGACTAACGCAGTGCGCGCCGATTTAACAAAGGAAAATGTTGGTATTTTGACCATTTTTGTGCCGAAATCAGAAAAACATTTATATATGGAGCTATTATCTAAATCTGAAACCGATTTCAATCATAATTATGCACACGATGACTATATTACTAATTGTACTCCTGAGTGCAAAACTTCGAACCAAACTTGGTGCCAAAAAACCCGTGGCTTCTGGGGCCATATAAGTCCATATCGGCTTCGCGAAAATATATTATATGGGAAGCTGATATCTGAAATCTGAACCCGATTTCAAATCAAATTTCTGGACACATGTCTATCTCGTCTCCTTTCTGGGTATCTACAAAAACATATGCACTATATTATAATACCCTGTTCCACCAGTGTGGCGCAAGGTATAAAAATCGGAAAAAAAATGTTTATTTGTCAAAATATAACAAAAATTTTTAATTCACTTCCAAAAGTACTGAATCTCGGATCACACCTTAGAAGAGATTCAAATTCCAATCCAAACGTCTGTTGAAATGGTGGACATCCTCCCGTGTTAAATCATCGCTTTCTGCACCACTTCATCCTAATCAGTTCGCCTCATGGGACTATCGATCATTTCAATTCTTAGACCTAATATTGTATGTTTGTTTTTTTTTTTTTTTTTTTGGTCGGGACGAACATTAAATTTTATCGATATTTTATTATAAACATGCATATTAAAATGCTTGTAACAACATTTATTTAATTTTTATTTTTTTTCTTTCATTTTATTACGCACAATTGAATTCAACACTTTCAGGACGTCTATTTCTACGTACCAAATGTGAACAAACTTTGTCACCAGCTCATAGTCCCAATTTAAAGCCCAAACACAAACACCATTTTATTACTATAACTGACAAAAAAAAACAATCTGAAAAATCTCATCTATGGCTAAAGTATAACAAAATTCATTAAACGCAAATGCCTCATTTAAATCATGGGTGAAAATAATATACAACTGCATAAATTTTTAACGGGTAATTGCTAATCTATTGTGGATTATTAGCGGCTGGGTGATTGGAATTGGGAAGCTCCTAAGTCGGTATTCTGACAAAGAACGAATAAAAAACAGGTCCTCTCTCGCTCAAAATTTCCAAACCAAAGTCTGTTCCCGGTACCCTGATCCCACTCTTTGTATCATAAGTTTTGCGTGTCTGTTTTTCCTCAGGCACCGAACTACAAAAAAAACGAAGACAATTTCTGAAACCTCAAAGCAAACAGAAATAACCATCAGCCGCAATAAACAAAAATCCAAACAAATACAATTCTTCGATTGGTTATTAAAGACAATCCGGCAACAAATAGCCAAGTTTTGCGTATTCAATTGACTGCTAAAAAACAAAACAACATTCGCATTATGCTTAAATAGTATGTCTTTAATAATAACTCTAAACATCCCCCCTCCCCCCAACTGATGTTAGTTTTTCTCTTAAAAAAATCCTCTATGATTATGGCCTCAGCTGGCTATTTTCACTAATAGCTTATCGACATGCTTGCCACAACAGGCTACATTCAACAAACATCTTGGATATTTGAATCTGTTCGATTGTGAAGTGAGCTGTGAATCTGAGATGCCTGCGCGGTATGCTGGTTCCTGCTCTCTCTTTTTGTGTGGCAGTTAGTTGGCAACATGACATATTGATTCTTCACACTCCATTCGAACCGTGCATATGAAAATGAGCGTCGCTTTTCTGTATGTGTCGAGTTATCCGGGTACACCCTTGATTAGCGTTATACTTAACGTAAATTTTCAAACGAAATTTTCTTAAGGCCCTTTACCGAATCGTCAAAAAGAAAAAAAATAAAATTAAAAAAAAAAGCAAAACAAATATTAAATATTTAAGCGGGGTCTTTACATGTCATTTGTCGTTTAACACTCAACCACCAAGAAACATGCTGCGCACATTCGCCCATCAATTAAGTGCTTGTTCTGTAGGTTATGCCATACACATATTACACTCAAAGTTTGTAATGAGTGTGTGCGTTATTGTTAGTCTCGTCTGTTGCTCCATAAGACTCCGTATTGAGCATTTGTGGCTATTGTGTTGCAAGAACATCACTGATATAAAAACCACACCTTAAAACAAAAAAAAAAATACAACACCAAATATACTAGAAGGCATTGAACACCCAGCGAGGGTCATGAAATGTGAAATTTTCTTGCTTTTCATTACGCAAAATTACAGCAAGAATTAAATCATGATGCCTGTGGCAAGATCCTTTGGTGCCATGAACATACCCAACACTACAACAACATATTAAAGTAAGGCCAGGTTATAAACAAAAAAAATAATAATTATTTTTGAATTTTAGCCATTAAAGAATTTGCCAAAATATGTAGAACTTGTTGTTAATTAATAACCATATAGGGAAAATATTCTTTATATTACCGTACTACTTAGCCAAAAAAAATCTGAGTTTAAAGCGACTTAATTGCGAATATTAAAGGATTTTTTTATATTCTATCTTAGGTTGCACAGAAAAAAAATTTCACGAAAATTTATTCAATTAAATTCAATATAAAAATTTTATTGAAGTCAACAAATTTTTTAACTGAAACAAAAGTCTATCACCAAAAATTACCAGTATCAATTTTAAATTTATTAATTTGAACTTTCATTCGGGCATCAACACATTTCAATTAAAAATAATTGCATCAATTTAATTTCGTGAGTTGCAAGACAAGAAAAAATACATTTCGTATGCTGGGTTAGGTTAGGTTAAAGTGACAGGTCGTGTGAACTTTTCTCTCATCAAACACTTACTGCCTACACAGAAAAAATTAAACCCAATATGATAGATTAACAGCCTTAATTTCAAACAAACAAATTCTTAAAATAAATTAAAATTTAATTAAAAAAAGGTTTATAACTTACCCTCAAATTTTTTCTCCATTAAATTCTGGACCTGACTTTTGGAAATTGCATCCCTGCGTTAAAGTTCGAATGTCTTGAACTGGAGAAAATTTCCCTTAAGTAAAAGAAAAGCATTTCTAAATTAAAAAATAGTCATCCTTAAACTTCATTATATATTGAGTCTTTAGATTTAACATAAAAAAGCCTTTCAAAATATAGCTATGAATTTATTCTTGAAGATTTTGCATTTTTGACTTAACAGGTTTTGTTTGAGTTAAGAAATTTTTTGTACTTTAAGATATTTTGTAAATTGATTTTAAAATTGGCATTTGGTTCGTAGCGGTAAATAGTTTATAAATGCATGCGCAAACTAGGTGTAAAGCTAGATTAGGTCCTTTATATTTCATTTGGACAGGAATTCAATACCAACATCCTTAAAGAAAATTCAAAATCTTTGGATCCAAATTTAAACTTTTTTGAGTGTTATAAAACCAGGTTTTTTTAAGTCGATTTTCGTCGGTTTTAAAACCCTAGTTTTCTATTCAAAAACCGGCGGATGATATTTGTTGAAACAAAAACCGGTATAACGGTTCAAACGGTTTCGTCCGGTTCAATCGGGAATTTCGTAAAAATACGTAATTTGAAGGAAAATCTAGTTTTTTTTTCTCACAAAAGAATCACGAAAAGAATTATATCGATAAGGACTAAAAGTTGGACACAATTTTATGTTATTTAACTAAATGTACGGCGCACCTAATTTGGAAGAGTTTTCATTGCAGTTTAGTAAAGATTCCCAGTTGGTAAAAATTAATAGTTTGTATTTCCGTCTGTAAACACATCGAAATTCTAGACGGTCATAACCATGTCCGATCTGTTCGTTCTGTCTGTTGTAATCACGCACCAGTTTTCATTAACGAGCAATCGTGCTGAATTTTGCACAAACTCGCTTTTGATCTCCTCAGGCAGGTCAAGTTCGGAAGATGGGCTGTATCGGTCCAGGTTTTGATATAGCCCCATTATATAAAGGGTGATTGTTAAGAGCTTGATAACTTTTTAAAAAAAAAAACGCACATAAAATTTGCAAAATCTACATCGGTTCTTTATTTTGGACGATTAGCATTGGGTCCATGACATTTACCTTTTTGAAGAATAATTTCATGTAAAATTGACCGCGGCTGCGGTCTTTAGGTGCGTCCATTTCGGAAAGTCCAATGTATTGGGCAACTTTTCAGAGCATTGTCGGCACGGAATAGCCCGAATTTCTTCGGAAAATGTTGTCTTCAAAGCTGAGAATAGTTGCCTGGCTTATTATCTGTAACTTCTTAAGACTTGAGTAGCCCACAAAAAATAGTCTAAAGGCGTCAATCGCATTGATCTTGGTGGCCAACTTACCGGTCCATTTCTTTGAGATGAATTTTCTTCCGAAGTTTTTCCCTCAAAATGGCCACTAGCAATCGCTGCTGTGTGGATGTACGCGCCATTCTTGTTGAAACCACATGTCAACAAGTTCAGTTCTTCCCATTTTTGCAACAAAAAAGTTTGTTAGCATCGAACCGATAGCGATCGCCATCACCTAACGTTGCGTCCAAACAGCATCTTTGAAAAAAATACGGTCCAATATTCCACCAGCGTACACAACCACAACCAAACAGTGCATTTTTTCGGTATGCAATGGGCAGGTCTTTGAACGGCCTTCTTGGTTGCTCTTCACTCCAAATGCGGCAAATTTTGCTTATTACGTAGCATTCAAACACGAAAATGAGCCTCATTGCTGAACAAAATTTGTCGCATAAAAAATGCGATTTTTCTGCCAACCTTATTCTAGGGCCATTCACTGAAAATTCGACATTGGTGGCTCGTTAGTAAGTCTATTTTCATGAATGAAATGTACAAAGCATACTTGAGCATCTTTCTCTTTTGACACCATGGTCTGAAATCCCACGTGATCGTAAAAAAATACTAATGTATGAAAATCCTAACCTCACAAAAGACATCACCCTTTAGCTTATAGAAACCGTAGTTTTTACCCAATTGCCTGAAATTGGAAATCTAGAGGTATTTAGACCATAAAGAGTGTACGAAAATTGGTGAGTATCCAGGTCCTTGTTTTGGTATAGCCCCATATAGCCGGTCTCCCGATTTTACCTTCTTGGCCTTATAGAACCGTAGGTTTTATCCAAATATGACTGAAATTAGAAAATCTTAGAGGTATTTTTTAGGACCATAACAAGAGCGTGTGACCAAAAATGGTGAAGTATCGGTCCATGTTTGGTATAGTCCCCAAAGAAGACTGATTCCGATTTTACTTCTTGGCTTTATAAAATCGGCTATTTTCATCCAATTTGCCTGAAATTGAAATCTAGGGTATTTTCGACCATAACAGAGGTGTGTCAAATATGGTGAGTATTACAAAAGTCAAAATTTTTTATTAAATCAGACGTCGCCATGTTCAATATTTTATATTAGTAATACCCCGATATGGTTATGAACAATTAAATCCAATCACTCAATGTAAATGGTTCCTTTTAAAAGTGTGATAATTTAATTTTCAATATTTTCATATGATTCATTCAGACAATAGTGACTTAAGTCGATGATCTATGTTTCAAGTCTCTATATTATATTGGAAACCACTATACATTGTTAACAAAAAATCTCTATAACAATAGTTCGTCAGTATTGCCTTCTCTGAAAATCCTATGAAAAATGTTAAACAAGTTAGTCTTACTATATCATTACACCTCACAAAACTATCTACACCTACAAGCAACAAGTTTAATCTAAAAGATGATCACGTGCAAAAAAAAACAAACTTGATCGCACTTATTCGTAAAGAAAACAAATTGACAGTCAATAATCAATGATAATCTCTACTC
>PGFW01071769.1:0-13024 GCA_003123925.1 Haematobia irritans | reverse complement strand
GAAAAAAAATCAAGAAATCGGATTAACAGCCTGCTATCGTGCTCAAAATCGACATTATATAGAAAAGAGGATACGAGCAAAGTTGGAAATCGCACATATGGTTTTCTCAGAAAGACCAATAGGTAGCCGCGAATGATGGCGCTTTTACGAAATAATGGAAAAAGTTGGAAACACCAAGACAATTGTTGCAAACCGTCGTTTGTTGGCAAAAAATGGGATTTTCCTCTTCACTTTACAATTTCAGGTCCTTGAAGAATCCCGAGAGCTTTGAGAAAAGAAGCAGGGTGTAGTGTTGTACGTACTTAGACCTGAATGCTGATCTTACCACTCCTTGATTAAATTGATTGGTTTTTTGCGTAGCCCCCAACAAGAGTACCGACGATTTTTTATGAAATTCCGACGAGGAAGGGTAACTTGTATCGAAGAGATCAGGCCTAGATACGAAGGTGTGTATCGCCATCAGCCATGAACTATAGATCCCAGTCATTTTTTAAATAGCCAGCAATACCAATATGCTGATAATTCGTCATAACATTTGATAGGCCACTTAAGAAGGCACTTTATAAGCATTACAGAAATGTAACCAATTTTCTGAGACTGAATAAAATAACCGCTGAAAAGACAAATTTAGTTTCTGGCCAGATGTTTGGCATGAACCACTAGCATTGCTGATGCATAACACCGCTTAACATCGATCTACAGGAGTAATCAACCAAAAATTTTAAAAAATAAACAAAATACTATAAAAAATATTTTATTTCAGTTTTTGGTGTTCTATATAATAACCTTTTGTTTAAATTTAACTATTTAACGAAATATTTTTCGTCCAAGATTTTATTTTTATGGATAAAATAATTCCAGTGTTTAAAATATGCTATATAATATTTACATATAACACTATGTATATAAATTTTACTTGTACTCAGAAACAATTCTTGCCATTAAATAACTATTATTATTACTTCAGAAAAAGACAAATTCATGGTAATAAATATTTATAGAAAAAATTTAAGTTTTAATTCAATTTTTTTTTATAAAGGAGTAATGATAAAGTACATATTATTTCTTTATAGTAAATAAATATATATTGGCAGCAATATTTTATGCTAATATTGAAGAAATTTATTCAAGAAGAATTTGTATTCTAAACTTAAAATTTTTCATTCTTATTATTTACGAAAATTATGTATTGTTATATTATAAAAGATTTTTTTTTTGATCAGAATTTCAATTTCTATCCAAAAAAACAAAGTTTTTTTTAAAGATTTATTCCATACAAAATGTTTCAAACTTGCTCAGAAAATTTTGGCTATACTTTTAGTCGTAGGTGAAATGTCATCGTCACATGTTTTTTCCTATAATGAACATTTTTGAAAACTTTATTCATCTAATACTATAGAAAAAGTTTTGTTTGATAAAATTTCTTAAAATAATTCGATTTGTATGAAGTCATAATGCTAAAAATGTTTAAATATCAGATAGAGATTTTATAATAAAAAAGAGACTAAAAATATCTTCTAAATTTATTTTTTGTTAATGAAAAACTTAAGATTTTGGGCGGACCTATATAAAATGAGCTAATATTTTGTTAAAAAATAAATATTATATTTTTTTATAAAACCATTACGCTTGACAAATATGTAAATGTGTTATTTTGTACCAAAAATTGTATTAAAAATTTTCTAAAATGTTCTTCCTCTACTACTGTTTCTCTGGTGCTTATATTATTCCCTTTGGGGGAAAAACCCTAAAACCTCTTTTTACCATTACTCTACACCCTCTTTATATTCTTGACGGAAAGAACACGTAACCAAGCCTTTCGAATTCATAGTAATGAATTTGAAATACATAAAAGTAATAAATATGTATGCGCTAGTGTAAAAACATCCATTACTGTTTTGTGTAGAATCATTTTCGATGATCTACTACGATAGTGGAGATAATTGGTTCTCTAACAGAGAAGGGCAAAAGAACTCTACAATATATTTGATATATACTAATCTACCTAGAGAATGTCTTTCTCTTCTTTGTAAAAACAAATGTATTTGGATTAATAATAGGTAAAACGTAATTTGTTTTATATTTTTTTTCTCATGAATAACCTAAATTATAAGTCCTGGTTTATAAGAATTAATGATGAATCCGTTACAATTACATGTGAGGGTGGCGCATTTAATTTGGCCATGGATAATTAATTGCCCAAGGCTATAATGTTTTCCTTCTGTTTTCCCATAGGATAAAGGGCGATAGCAAAGAATATAAATGAAGAATAAATAATTTAATTTGCAAAAAAAAAAAAAACAGGAAAAAATAAAAAACAATAATATTGGAAGCAAATTATGGCGAAAGTTCTACAAGTGAGTCGTGGCTTTTTCTTGGAAATAGGGATAGAACAAACACAGGAAAATCTGAATTCTCCTGTTGTTGTTGGTGCTAAAACGAACAAATCTGCTTCAAACATTTTAAATGGTACGTTCTCTAATACCACGTAATATAAAAGGGAAACTCTTCTGTATAAATGTATTATTTAGAACTCATTTTTTGTTAATTTAATAATGTTAAATTCATAGATAATTCATCTCGATATGTAAATTCATATTTGACGTAAATGTTTAACTGGGAAAATTGCTCGCAATGTTCCATAAACGCGTCGACGTGTATAAGCTAATAAACAATATATGTGATACCAATAGTGCGTATCAATTGAACAGATAATAAACATATGCCGTTTATCCAAAAGCGATAAAAAATAACTTATAAAGTTTATTCGCATCATTGCACCACGGGAGCCACCGAGAGTGCAATGGTTAGCATGCGCCGCCTTGCAATACATATGGTCGTGGTTCGATTCCCACTGCGTTCGACCGAATAACAAAAAGTTTTTCAGCGGTGATTTATCGCGGCGCCTCAGTAATGCTGGTGACACTCTGAGGGTTTCAAAAGCTTCTCTAAGTGGTTGGGTCAACTGCAAGTGGGAACGCCGTTCGCACTCGTCTAATAAAAAGGAGGTCCCTTGTCATTGAGGCTTAAAACATGGAATTCGGGCAGCACTAGCTGATGAGATGCAAGAGAAGTTCACCAATGTGGTATCAAATTGGACCTGAATAGTCTAAGTGAGCCTGATACATCAGGCCATGGCCACCATAAACCTAACTCTACAATTTTAGTGTTTGGCTCGAAATAGAGGTATTGACCTATCCATTGCTATTGGGCAAACACGTTGCCAACTCGATATAAAGATAAACTACCAAAATTTCAAGAAAATATTACCAAAAATTATCAAAAAAAATCTTATTTTTCAAAATTTTCGATTTCATATACAAAAAATTTTGTCAAGTTTATTTTTATGAAAAATTTGTCAATTTTTTGCAATATAGTATTTTTTGTCAAAATTTTATTCCTAGAAGAAAATTTTTTCAAAGAAATTTCATTCTTACTAGGAAATTTGTTAAAATTTTTTGTCGCTCTAGAAAGATGTTGTCAAGATTTATATTACTAATTAAAATGTATCAAACACCTATATGAAAAATTTAGGCAAATATTTTTTATTCCTATATAAAATTTGTGTAAAAAAAGTTATTTCTATAGAAAATTTATGAAAATTTTATTTTTCGAAAAATTCTTCATTTATGTTGCTTTAGAAATGTTTTGCCAATTTACACAAAATTTAGTCAAAATTTTATTTCAATAGACAAATTTGTGAAAATTTTATTCTTATAGAATGTATTTTGTATAAAAAATTTTTATTCGCTATAAGAAAATTATGTCAAATTTTTATTCTTACAGAAAATTTTATTAAAATTTTATTCTTACAGAAAATTTTATTAAAATTATTACATCATAACAGAAAATCTTTGTCAAAAATTTTATTCCTAATAGAAAAATTTGTAATTTTTTATTTTTATAATTTTTTAAAATGTTTTTCTATAGGAAATTTTGTCAAAATTTTATTCCTACAGAACATTTCGTAATTTTTCTTAAAATTTGTTTTTTAAAAAAAAATTTGTCATACATTTTATTCTCTAGTAGAGTTTTGTCAAGATTTGTTACTTTGGCAAAAATGTTGTCAAATTCCCTATATGAAATGTTTTGTCAAAAATTTTAATTCCTCAACAAAATTTAGTTAACACTTTTATTTCTAGAGAAAAATTTTGTTCAAAATTTTATTCATAGAAATTTTTGTAAAAATTGTTATTGCCTAAAAAAACTATGTCAAAATTTAATTCTAGAGAAAACTTTGTCAAAATTTTATTCGCTACAGAAAAGTTTGTCAACATTTTATTAACTACAGAAAATTTGTCAATTTTTTTTTATAGGGACAAATATTCTCACAAAATTTTATTTCTTAGCACGAAGATTTTGTAGAAATTGGTATTATGAAAATTTTTTATTTTTTCGAAAAAATTCTTCATATTATGTTGCTTATAGCTAGAAATTTTTGTCATTTTAACACAAAATTTAGTCCAAATTTTTAATTTCAATAGAAAATTTTGTCAAATTGTTTATTCTTACATAGAAAATTTTATTAAAATTTTATTCATAGCAGAAAATGTTGTAAAAAATTTTCTTCATACAGAAAATTTTGTCACAAATTTTATTCGCTATAGAAAATTTTGTAATTTTTGTTTTTTATACATTTTTTAAATGTTGTTCTAAATAGGAAATTTTGTCAAAATTATATTCCTACAGAAATTTGTAAATTTTTCTTAAATTTGTTTTTAAAAGAAATTTGTCCAAAATTTTAATTCGCTAGTAGAGATTGTTGTCAAGATTTTTACTCTTGCAACACATGTTCGTCTAAATTCGCTATAGAAATATTTTGTCGAAATTTTTATTCCTGGACACAAAAATTTAGTCAAATTTTATTTCTAGAGAAAATTTTGTCAAAATTTTTACTTTCTAAGAAAAATTTTGTCAAAAATTTACTTTCTAAATAAAATAATCGTCAAATTTTATTCATAGAGAAAATTTTTGTCAAAATTGTTATTCCTAGAAAAAAACCTATGTCATAAATTAAATTTCTAGAGAAAACTTTGTCAAAAATTTTTCCTAAAAAAATTTTGTCAAAATTTTATTACTACAGAAAAATTTTGTAAATTTTTTGTTTTAGTAGAATTTTCATCAAAATTTTATTTCTAGACGAAGATTTTGTACTTCGAAAAACATTTTGTATATAATTCCTATAGAAAATGTAGTCAACATGTTTATTCCTGATAAAGAAATTGTGTCCAAAAATTTTAGTCGCTATAGAAAAATGTTGTCAAAATTTTATTTCTATAGACAATTTTGTCAAAAGTTTTACTGTCTATAGAAATTTTTCTCAAAAATTTTATTCCTTGAAAATGTTCCTACAGCAAAATTTGGTAAATTTTCTTAAATTTGTTTTTAAAAAAATTGTCAAATTTTATTCGCTAGTAGAGATTTTGTCAAGGGATTTGTACTTTGCAAATATGTGTCCAATATTCCTACTACAGAAATTTTTGTCAAAATTTTTAATTCCCTACAACAAAATTTTAGTTCAACATTATTTTTATTTTCTAAGAGAAGAATTTTGTCACAAAGGGTGGTACTTATCAGTAAGAGAAAATTTTGTCAAAAAATTTACTGGGTTTATTTTGATGCACACGCTCAAAATAAACCCAGCCATCGTGAATTCAAAATCGATGGATTTGACAGTGGCATATGGAAAAAGAGATATGTTTGGTTTTCGAATTTATTTCGGCATAAGCGGCTATCCACATGTAAAACCCTTTTTTCGGCAGGGCTTCAAGTGTGGTTTTTGTTGGGTTTAATAAAACTGCCTGAATGTTATCTGATAATTGTTGATGGTTTTTGGCTGGCAAGTAGAGATGCTGATGAGGAATTGGTAATTACCGAAACGTGCGTGCCATCCAACCATCTTGCAGTCTATAGGGCTTTGGCCCAAATAAATTTGACAAACAATTCTTTTCCTCTGTTGGTTAAGCTAACTCTTATAGTTTAGTCAATGTTATGGTTTTAAGCTGAAATAAAAAACAACAACATATGCTTAAAGAAGCAAAAACCAACAATACAAAACAAAAGCAAATGGAAAAGAAGAGGAGGCACGCATCAAAATAAACGCCAGCCATGTGAATTGCAAATCGATGATTTGATCAGTGGCATAGGAAAAAGATATGTTTGTTTTCGAAAATTCATGTTCGGCATAAAGCCCGGCTATCAATGTAAAACCTTTTTTCGGCATGGTTCAAGTGTGGTTTTTATGGTGGGTTTAAATAAACTGCCTGAATTTATTCTGAATAATTGGTTGATAGTTTCTGGGCTGGGCCAAAGTAGAGGATGCTGATGAGGAATGTGTAAATTCCGAACGTGCGTCATCCAAACCATCCTTGCAGTCTATAGGCTTTTGCCCCAAATAAATTTGGACAAACATATCTTTTCCTCACTGTTGTATAAGCTAACTTCTTATAGTTTAAGTCAATGTATGGTTTTTAAGCTGAAATAAAAAACAACAACGAAAATTTTTATTGCTAATAGAAAAATTTTCTCAAATTTTATTCCTAATAGAAATTTTGTCAAAATTTGTATTCTTACATGAACATGTAATTAATAATTTTATTCCGTACAGAAATGTTGTCAAATTTTATGCTACAAGAAAAATTGTTTGCTAATTTATGTTTTATAGCTTTTTTCAGAATGTTTTTCTAAGGAAATTTTTGTCAAAATATTTTATTCCTAACATAGAAAATTTTGTGAACATTTTAATTTAATAGAAAATTTTGTGTAATTATTTTTTGTTTATAAACAATTTTGTCAAAAATTTGAATACTATTGGAAAATTTTGTCTAAAAAATTTCTATTTCCATAAAAAAATTTTGTCTAAATTTTATTTCCATAAAAATTTTGTCAATAATTTTATTTTCTGGTAGAAAATTTTGCGAACATTTTTTAATTTTTATAGAAAATTTTGTGAAATTTTATTTATTATAAAACTTTTGTCAAAATTTTAGTTCCTATCGTGATTTTGTCAAAATTTTAATGCCTAGTAGAAAATTTGTACAATTTTATTTCTAGAGTAGATTTGTCAAGATTTGTGCTTAGAAAAAATGTTGTCAAAGTTTTATATAATAATAGGAAAATTTTATTCCTATACGGGAGTTTTGTCAACATTTCTATTCCGCATATAAATTTTGTGAACAATTTCATTTCTATAGAAAATTTTGTGAAAAATTTGATTTGTATAAAAAATTTGTCAATATTCCTAATTCCTATAGAAAATTTTGTCAAAATTTTATTTCTGGAGGGATTTTGTCAAGATTTGATGCTTAGAACAAAAATGTTGTCAAATTTTTATAATATAGACAAATTTTATTCCTAATAGGAGTTTTGTCAAAATTCTACTTCCATATAAAATTTTGTGAAGATTTATTAATTTCTAATAGAAAATTTTGTGAAAAATTTTTTTGTATAAAATTTTGTCAACATTTTTATATTCTATAGTAAAAATTTTGTCAAAATTTTAATGCCCATAGAAAATTTTTGTGAAAACTTTTATTCCCTATTGAAAATTTTGTTAATTTTTATTCGCCTATAGAAATTTTGTCCAAATTTTTATCTCTTAGGAAAATTTAAGTAAAATTTTATTTCAATAACGAAAAATCTTTTTTTGTGTGAAATTTATTTCGTAATGAAAATTTTGTAATTTTATTGTTTTTATAATTCTTTCAGATGGTTTTCTATAAGAAATTTTCTCAAAAATTTGTATTCTAGCAGAAAATTTGGTAAAATTTTTTCTAAATTGTTTTTATAAAAATTTTTGTCAAAATTTATTCCCAGTAGGAAATTTTGTCACAGATTTGTACGCTAGAAAAAATGTTTTCAAAATATCGCTTTAGATCAAATTATTCGTCAACATTTTTTATTCCCTATAGAAAATTTTGCTGAGAAATTATTATTCCTCATAAGGAAATTTTGTCAAAGATTGTTATTCCTATGAAAATTTTGTCAAAATTTTATTTCTATAGCAAAGGGTTGTCAAAGATTGTATTCCTAATAGAAGAATCATTGTGAAAATACCTATGAGGATGGAGAGAATGTTTGGCAAAATCTACCAAACATTTTTCAAGCATTCCTACCTAAATCGATCAACCAATCTAAAATGCTTTGGTAAAATTTCTAACCATACTACACTTAAATAAGGTCCACACTACGAAAATTCAAGAAGAAACAATTTACAAAAAGTCGAAACACAAATTTTGTACGTAAAGAGTAATCTCTTTATGAATTAGATCAAAAATTAGCCATCCGGTCTTTTTTTAACAATAACTAATTGTGAACATATGGAAACTTTATAAGAGTTTTTCTTTTAAATATCAAAAAATATTCAATTTAAAAAATTTGTAGCGCAAATCATTTTCAACCGTGTCCGCATTATATTCATAAGTTAAAATTGAACATAACATAAACGTATACGCAAAGGTGCAAAAAAAAAATTTATATGCATCATACGTCACCACGTACCAGAACACATGGTAGAAGTTGAAGAGAAGTGATTTGTCAACAGTTAAATAGTAAGCCCCACAAATATTCCGCCCGAATTTCATTAAAGCTCCGTTAGAGCAAGAATAGAATCTCAATAAACATTAGCCCACGCGTATAAAAAAAAAATAAATAGAACATGTTGAGCCTGACCTTTATAGCCTATGTACTTTTTTTACATGTAAAAATGTAAAAAACTGTTTTGCATATCGGGCAATAGACTATCGTAAGTCATCCTGTTTAGTATATAATTCAATATATCAGTTAAGCATGTGTCTGATAAAAATCATTTAAAAATATTTTCAAAATTTTGTTCCTTTTTGTTGTTAATCGAACTAAACCAAATAGGACCTACATGGAAATGGCTGTTAAAGTCGTTTTATATAGAAAGAAAAAAAATAAAACATTATTTCCATCTGGTAAATGGATCCCATGCGGCTATTATGTTCGACAGGACAACCTTAAACAAAAAAATTTAAAAAATGGTTTAATTCAAAATTACAAAAAATTATGTCATGTACCTATTTTAAAGAATTTAAAAAAGAATTAAATTTGATTAACTAAAAGTTTTGTAATTTTGAACAAAACTGAAAGTCGATAAAGTCTTTAATTTTAAAAAAGTCTATAAATAATTAAACAATCAACAAAATTATATTTTTTCCCATCGCATTCTTTTATTTTAAACAAATCACAATACGAATCGTCAATAGTTTCCCCTATAAAAGACATCCATTGCTAAAATAAATTTCAAAATCTTGTAGAAATTATTCACAGTAATTTAATCTTTTCAGCAAAAAAAAACCTGAATATTTAAATTCAATGTTTGAAATCTGTAAGTAAACCAACAGTGGAGAAGTATATTGTTTTTCATGTTGTTTGACCCAGGAAACCTTTTAGGAGTAACATAGCAATTGATTCACGTTTTGTTTTTTTTTTTTTTTTGCTCATCAATTCGTTCAATAGTCTAGGAACGCAGAATTAGTATGCAAACCAAGTACCGTCTAAACGAATCGACACGTAATACGCAGATCGTATGAAAATAGCTGAAAACGAAAAAAAAAAACGTCAAGGCGAAATGTTTGTTACTCTTTTCTTGTCGACACTGAAGTATTCTAATTTTTTTGACTGGATCGTTTTCAATTCACGTGTTTTTTGAAGGATTTCTTTCCAAAATTGGTGAAATGAAAACGGAGAAAAGGTCAATTTGCATAAATTTGTTTGAATTTTTTTTCGTGTTCACCAACTTAAGAACTAAGAAAAAAAAAGTAAATAAGAAAAGCGAACAATAAAAGAAGAGTGGAAAAAAATAGAAAAAGTAAATAGAATAGCGTAACGATAACGTATTATATACTGCAGAAAGGTATCCGCATTGGATTTTTTATCAGAAAATTAGCAGTGTAAAATTCTGGGATTGAATTATTAATTTGATGACATTTAAATTTCCGGACGAAATTTCAAGAAATGTGAAATCTGGGGGATCCGGGGTTTATATGGGGGGCGCCACCCTAGCTACATCAATAACAACGTGGATTGTACCAGTTTCCAAGTCGATAGGTTTGTTTCGTATTTAGAATAATTTGAATAGACAGAAAATTTATATATTTCATGTGTACCACTGATACCTGAAACAGGCAATTGATAGAACCTCTCGCACTAAGAAACTTTACTCAAAACTTGTATTTCTAATAGAATAATTTTTGTCAAATTTTATTTCTATAAGAAAATTTTTTCAAAATTTTATTTCTATAGAAAAATTTTTTTTTAAATTTTCTTCTATTGATATTTTTTTCAAAATTTTATTTCCATAGAAAATTTTTGTCAAGATTTTATTTCTATAGAAAATTTTATCAAAAATTTTAGTTCTATTGAATTTTTCAAAAATTTTTATTTCTATACAAAATTTTGGAATAAAATTTTATTACTATAGAGTATATTTTGCCCAAATTTTTTTCCATAGAAATTTTTTGTCAAATTTTTATTTCATAGAAAATTTTGTCCAAAAATTTATATCTTCTATAGAAATCCTTGTCAAATTTTATATCCACAGAAAATTTAACAAAATATTCTATAAGTAAACTTTGTCTAAAATTCTTATCTTCTTTAGAATTTGTCAAATTGTATTTCTTATAAGGAGAATTTTAGCACAATTTTAATTTTTCTCGAATATTTTATTTTCTATAGATAATTTTTGTTCCAAATTGTGCTTCTAGTAGAAAATTTTCGTCAAATTTTAATTTCTAAAGAAAATTTTGTAAAAATTTCTATTTGCTATAACGATTTTTTTTAAATTTGCATTTCTATAAAAACAATTGTGTCAAACATTTTAATAGAAAATTTTGTCAAATTTTGTCTTTTCCATAAAAATTTTTCAAAATTTCATTTCTATGAAAAATTTTATCAAAACTCTCATTTCTATAGATAAATTTATCAAATTTTATTTTCTATAGAAAATCTAGTCAAAATTTTATATTTATAGAACATTTTAATACAAATTTATTTCTAAAGCAGAAAACTTTGTCTAAGATTTTTAATTTATATAGAAAATTATTTGTCAACACTTTTATTTTCTTGTAGAGTAAATTTTGTTCACATTTTATTGTCCATAGAAATATTTGTCAAAATTTTATTTCTATAGAAAATTTCAAAATTTTTTATTTCTATACAAAAAAAATATTGCCAAAATTTCATTTCAATAGAAAATGTTCCCACAATTGTAATTTAGTCAAAATTTTTAAATTTCTATAGAAAATTTGTCAAAATTTATATTTCTATAGAAAAATTTTCCCACAATTTTATAAATTTTGTCAAAAATTTTTATTGTCTAAATAGAATTTGTCAAAATGTTATTTCCATAAAAATGTTGTCAACTTTTATTCTATAGAAAATTTATGTAAATTTTAATTTCTAATAAAAATTTGTCAAAATTTTATTTCTATAGAAAATTCTTGTCTAAGATTTTATTTCCTATAGAAAACTTTGTCTGAAATTCTGATTTCTATATGAAATTTTGATCAAAATTTTATTTCCTATACGAAAAATTTGTCCCAACAATTCTTAATTGTGGTCAAAATTTATTATTTCTATAGAAAAATTTTGATCAAAAATTTCATTTCCATAAAAAATTGTTGTCAAATTTATTTCTGATAGAATAATTTATTTACTCGTAAGAAAAATTATTGTATCAAAATTTTATTTCTATAGGAAATATTTTGTCAAAATTTTATTTCAATAGAAAATTTTTCTAAATTTTTTATTTCTATAGAAAATTTTCCACAATTTTAATATTTGTCAAAATTTTTATTTCTATAGAAAATTTTGCAAAATTTTTATTATTCGATAAAAAAATGTTGTCAAAATTGTTGCCTATAAATTTTAATCAAAATGTTATTTCTATAGAATATTCTTGTCAAAATTTTTATTTCTATACTGAATATTTTTGTCAAGAATTTTATTTGCTATAAGAAAACTTTGTCCTAAATTTTATTTTTCTATAGAAACTTGGCTAAATTTTATTTCTATAGAAATTTTGTCAAAATTTTTATCTTGCTATAGAAAATTTTTTCAGGCAATTTTTAATCTTGTCAAAATTTATTTCTAATAGAAAATGCGTTTCAGAAATTTTATTTCTAATAGAATATTTAATCAAATTTTATTTGGTTCTATAGAAAAAACTTCGTGTCTAAAATTTTATTTCATAATAGAAATTTTCATCCAAAATTATATTTCTATATGATAGATTTGTCAAAATTTTATTTTCATACAAATGTTTCTCAAAATTTTATTTTTATAGAAAAGTTTTAACACAAAGATTTTATATTTTTTATCAGAAATTTACACAAAATTGGTTATTTCAACTAATAAGGAAAATTTTTCAAAATTTATTTCCAATCTTAAAAATTTCCTATTTGAAAAATAGGTAGCCGGAATATGGCCTTTTACAAATATGGAAAAAAGTTGGAAACCCCAATTTTGCAATCCTCGTTTTGGAAAAAATGGATTTTCTTTCATTACAATTTCAAGTCTTGAAGAATCCGAGAGCTTTGAAAAAAGCAGTGTATTTTAGGCTTACTTAGACTAATCTGACCATTATGTCTCTTGATTAATTGATTGGTTTTTGTAGCCCCCAACACAAGAGTACCCCTTTTTTAATAGCCGCATCCCAATGCTAATTCGTATTACATTTGAAGCCACTTAAAGAAGCATTTAAGCATTCAGAAATGTAACCAGAATTTCTGAGACTGAATAAACTACCGCTGAAAGACAATTTAGTTTTCGGCAGATGTTTGGATTGAACCTACTACATTGCTATGCAAACACGCTTAACACTCGATCTACAGATAATCTACCAAAATTTTAAAAAATATTACCAAAAACTATAAAAAATATTTTATTTTTCAGTTTTTGGTTTCTATAGAAACTTTTGTTTAAATTTTACTTTTAACGAAAATTTTGTCCAAATTTTATTTTTATGGAAACAAACTGTCAAATTTCTTGCTATAAAAATTTT
>PGFW01071756.1:7484-19592 GCA_003123925.1 Haematobia irritans | reverse complement strand
AGAAGAGAAGAGATCTGGCACCGGGTTGTTAAAGATCATATGATCTAACCACCATGTTCCAAATTAGCAACTGAATTGGATGAAATTTGCTTTCTCTTGAGACCTTCGCCAACGCCAAATCTGGGGAATCGTTATTATATGGGGCTATATAATGAATTTAAGATGGACCGATTGTGGACCAAATTTTTTGCAGTGGATTGTTAGAGACCCATATACCGAGATATCACGATAGCTAGTAAACCAAATTTCAAGGCGATCGGTTGTGAAATTTTGCGTTCTCTTGATAGGCTCCGCAACCGCAAAATCTTAGGGGATCGGGTTTTATATAACGCTTTATGTAATAATTCATGGATCGCGATGTGGACAATGTTTTGCAATGGTCCTGTATAGAGACCAATATGATACACAAATTCGCATGTAGCCAGAATTTCAGGCCGCGGATCGTGAATGCAATTCTGCTTCTCTTTGAAGGGCTTTAGCAAACCGAAGAATCTGGGAGATCGTGTCAGTATATGGGGGGCTAATATCATAGAAATTATGGACCGATGTGGGCAAGATTTGCATGGGTTGCTTAGAGACAGACCTAATATTACCAACATTATAGTTACCCACATGAGAAATTTCAAACGGATCGGGAATGAAATATGCGTTATCTTAAGAGAGCTCGCACAAGGCCGCAAATCATAGGGATCTGTTTATATTGGCGCGGCTTATATATATATTAAGTGGACCACGATGAATGAACCAAAGTTTTTTGCAGCGGTTGTTCAGAGACGCATACGCGAGACTACCAAAACCATGTACCAAATATTCGAGCCGATCGGCATGAAATATGCGTTCTCTTTCGAGAAGGCTCCAACCAAGCAAAATCTGTGGGTCGGTTTTTCTATATGGGGGGCCTATGATTAGTGAATTAAGGACCGCGATGTAGACCAATTTTTGCATGGTTGGGTAAATACCATATACCGGCAACAGTCATGTACCAAATTTTCACCCGAGATGCGGATGAAATACCTGCTTCTCTGCCTTTTACGGCTCCCGCAAGCCAAATCTGGGGTCGGTTTATATGGGGGAATATTAGTATACGCAGTCTATAGGACCGATGTGGACCCAATTTTTGGCATGGTATAGGTGAGAGACCACTCGAATACTAACTACGCAATGTAACCCACAGTTTGTCAGCCGATCCGACGGGAAAATGAAATTTGCTTCTCTTAGAGCAGCAAGTTGCAGCCAAAATTTGGGGTGGCCGTTGTATATGGGGGGCTAGTATCGGTAAAGAGTGGGACACGCGCATGTGGTTGGCGGAGCTCCAGTTTTTCGCCTTGCGTTGTTAGACGACCATATACCAAAACACCCATGTAACCAAATTTCAGCCGATCGGATGAAATATGATTGCTTCTCTTTGAAGCAATCGCAAGCCAAATTGTGGGGTCCGTTATATGGGAGAGCTATAGCGTAAAAAGTGGACGAGATATGGACCAATATTTGCGCATGGCTTGTATGGAGACTATATAACCAACAACCTATATAGCCAAATGTTCAGCCGGATCCGATGAAAATAATGCTTTGTTAGAGGCTGCTACAAAGGCCAAATCTGGAGGGTCCCTTATATGGGGCTATAACCGTAAAAAGTGGACCGATACTCGGCCGCAAATAGAGCTCTAACAAAGGCCAAATCTTCGAAGCGGTCCGCCTTTAATATGGGGAGTATACTGTAAAAAGTGGAACTCGATCTCATGGCACCATTTTCAATACCATCCCGACCTACAGTCGATAAACAACTAACTTGTGCGCAAGCTTTCAAGTCGACTAGCTTGTGTTCGCGTTTTCGGAAAAGTTAAAGCCGTGATTTTAAAAACAGAAACGGACGGACGAACATGCTTTAGATCGAACCTCAGAATTTCATACCCACGACGACACACAGAATATATAAGTACTTTGTGGGTCTTTAGAGCAATATTTCGATGTGTTAACACAACGGAATGACAAATTAATATACCGCCCCATCCTAATGATGAAGGGTATAAAAAATCAAGGCCCTCTCATTAAGCGCACAGGGATTGACTCAATGGTGTGTAATTCAACCTTGTTAATCTATCGAGGAAAAACCTAAATTCGCAACTGACGCAACTTGTTGTGCATTGCGAAAGCAACTACCTTAGGCTCTTGTGTGCAGGTCCTTAAACATTTCTATTATGTGCATCGGTGAGACTCATTTGCACTTTTATGGAGACTTCAAATGACTTTATGTCCAAGTTCGATAATGGTGTGCAATCCGTTCCCCAGCGGCATCTAATTCAGCACTTCCACTTTTCTTATGTTTTTCACGTACACCCCAAATTTGTGGACGCGAATGCAAGCACTCCTAATCACGGTCAAAGAGCAATTACATACCAGAGAAACAAAAAATATTTATTCAGGCATTTTTAAAAAGTCTGGAAGGCATCTATCACAACCAAAGATAAAAGAATTCACAATAAATCAGCGCGTGTTCATGAATATTCATCAGCGAATAAAATTTGCTTCAGAAATGTCTAATAAGATCAAATTAAGACATGTCACTAGAAATAAATCTGTCCATCCTGTACAAGTCGCGTAGCGGTGGTGTGGAGAAGTTAATCATCCCAACCCTGAAGTCTCGTTGCCAATACTATCAATGCATCCCTAACGTATAGTTCATCGGTCATAACAATCATAAAACCGTTACATTTTGTGTATGTTCAATTTGCCCGAGGATACAACAGTCAAATAGTTGCTACCAAAAGACAACATAGAAAGTTTTGTTTTTTGCATCGCATCGTAACTGGAAATGAAAAACGGTGGATCTAACTACGACAATCCAAGAGCGAATCGTCCCATATGGTCACCGAGCTACCGGCTATGGTCTATGGGAGAGCTGCGGGTCCAGTACCCAGATTAGATACGCAGAGGGAAATAGCAAGGCTACACTACAACCGAAATGAGATCGAACATGGGTGAGAGGACGGAACTGTACATCACTATGTACAATGGTCCCCAGACAAACGGAATCCTAATTCGCTATTACCGGGCCACAATCGCTGCTGACAGAAACGTGAAAATTTCCCAAGCAGAGCTGCTAGAGGAGTAAATGAAGGGTAATCAGCCAGACATACAGTTCGATCGCGCACTGGAATGCAAATGGACCATTGCTCAAACGAAGTACGTCGGAAATACGGCCAAGATCCCGCATTATAATCGCGCCGCCGGCACATATCGGAATAAACGAAGGAAACGTAAATGGGCAAATGGACTGAACGATTAGAGCTAAGGAATACCTAAAGAAGTGAAACTAGAGAAACGCAAAGCGCCAATAGAGACAACTGGCGGGCCCCATGTGAGATGAATAGAGCACTGGAGCAAACTAAGAATTGACAGCAGACAAAAAAAGTCTGGAGACTACGGTCAATGAGAGTAAGAAGCCAAGTCAGCAAGGAAACATGGAATAATGGACCGAAGGACCTATAGAATTGAAGAGCACTGATCTGCGTCGAATAGGAGTAGGCAGAGGATGCGAAATGAAGGTAGTTTTTTGCCGATGATGAGAACCTTTGGAAACACTACACTTTGTTGATTGACCCGCGTGTGCTGTCTTTACTAAACGCAAAGAAGAAACAAGTAAAGCGAAAGTCTTAAAGTCGGGCGGCGCGGGAGCCGGACTATTATTCAACCGCTGGCACCACTTTGTAGATCTAAAATTTTCGATTACCGCAGTAACTCAACATTCCGTCAAAATCGTGTTGGGGGCTATAATATAAAAGTATGTCCCAAATACATACATCTTAAAATATCACTTCCGATCTGGAGCAAGAATTTGATAGACTTCTACAAAATCTATAGACATCAAAATTTAAAAAGTCCGGTCAATATCCCTAGGGTTATACACAATGTAGTAAAAAAAATATGGGAAACATTTAAATCTGAAAAGCAATTTTAAGGAAAACTTCAGCAAAAGTTTATTTATGATTTATTGCTGCGATATATATGTATTAGATAAAGTTATAGGAAAATTAGAGTCATTTTACAACCTTTTGGAGTAGAGCAGCTGGCGGATTTTTTTAATCAACGAAAATGTTGGTATTTTTGACCATTTTTGGTCGAAAATCAGAAAAAAACATATAATATGGGAGCTATATCTAAAGTCTGAACCGATTTCAACCAAATTTTGGCAAGCCGCGACTAGTAGCTAATTAGATGGCTTAAATTCTACTCCCTGTGCAAAAATTTCAAAGCTAAAATCGTGGTGAGTTAAAAATTGGGACTCTAATGGTCCATAAGTGAGTGTAAATCGGGCGAAAATCCTCAAATAATAGTGGGAGATAATAAGTTCGTGAGAATCTGAAACCGATTTCAACCAACAATTTGGGCACGCATAAGCATACATAATAGCTGAATTCCTTGACTCGCCTGGTGTAAAAATTTCAAACTAAAATCGGAACAAAAAAATTTGCCCTTGTGGTCATATGAAGTGTAAATCGGCCGAAAGCTATAGCTATATAGCGGAGCTATGAGTCTAAATCGGGGAACGCGTATTTCAACATCAAATTTGGCGCGCGATAGTTTTTAGCAAATGGCCTAAATTGTAGGCTCCACCTGTGCAAAATTTCAAACAGCAAATTGGGGTAAAAAAACTCGTTTGGCTATCTGGTGACCCGTAATAGTCCCATATCGGGCGATAAGATTATATAATGGCGAGCTAATCTTAAATCCATGAATCGGATTTCAACAAAATTTGCGGCATACAATAGCTACAAATGCTAAATCTACTCCTTGTGCAAAATTTCAACTAAATCGGAGGAAAAAAATTGGCGCCTCTGTGGTCATGATGAGTAGTAAAATTCTGGGACGAAAGCTATATATGGGAGTGTGCTATATATAATCTGAAACCGATATGGACCAATCAAAATTTGGGCACGCATGAGCTAGAATGCTAAAATCTACTTCCTGTGCGAATCAAAGTTTCAAACCAAATTGGGTCAAAACCCTCTACGAGCTTGTAGGACATAATTAGGGTCCATATCGGGCGAAAAAAGTATATCATGGGACACGCTAATAATCTACAATGCTGAACCGCATTTCAATTTCCGAAAACTTTGATTACAAAAAATGTTGTCACGGACAGACGGACATGTCGCTATATCGAACTCAATGGAACCCACCCTGAGCATATTTTGCCAAAAGACACCGATGGTGTCTATCTCTCCTCCTTCTGGGTGTTGCTAAACATAACCTGCACTAATCTTATAAATACCCCTGTTCCATAGGTGTGGAGCACAGGTATAGCAAACGTTGGAAAACGTGTACCGAAAACAGTTTTTCTTTGTTAGAGTCTTTTGAATTGGACTCCTCCGAAAAGTATATACAATTTTATCATCAAAAAAATTCGTAGTGTAGCACAGAATTTTTATTTTTTCAATAAAAAAGGTATTAATTAAAAACGCAACAACAAGCAGTCCATTTCGTTTATATCAAACACTGAGTTCATTTCACTTAAATTTAGGTCTTTAAATATAAGAACATTTTAAAGTTCATGCAGTAAGAAATTTTAATATAGTAGAATGTTATGTTTGTAAGCATTTTTTCGGATCCTATCGACCATATCTCGGAAAATCATATGTAAAAACAAACAAAAAAAAAAATTTGGTCGAAGCAAGGGATCGAACGCCATGACCCTTGGCATCAAAGTCGGACGTACAGCAACGCACCTACCCGCTCGCACGGTGCCCAACTAAAAATGTATTTTCTGTTAAATAAAAACCTTTTGTTTTAATACGCTCGTGGCAGCCCGCAAGAACTTTGTTTGTCTAAACAATTTCGTTTGGGAGGAAAGAAATATTGTTTTTTGCGTGTAGGCAAAGAGTTAAACCATAAATCGGAAGAAGTAGGTGATTCAGGAACCTGGTTCCAGCTTTGGGAAAACAGACACATGGAAAACAAAAATCTAGGGAAATTCGTTAGAGAAGGTTTCTGGAATAGAAGTAGGGAAGCGATTATGAAAGAAGAAGTTGAGAGCACTAACAAATTCGAATACGTGACTGTAGGCGTTATTCAAGGCCGCCGTTGATCAGTAAATTTTTTATTCAAAAAAAAATAAAATTCCTCAAAACAGGGTTTGAAAAAAATCCCGCATATTTTAAATTTGCACAACACACTTGTAAGTTAGGAAAACAGTGTTGAGACTTTCGCACATCCTATTCAAGACGTGTTCCATTTTTTTGAAATGAGTAAAGCTGGTTCTAAATCGTCTTTAGAGAAATGGAGTTAACATGTGGAGCAAAATGAAATTAAACCAAGTGTGTAATGATACAAATTCGACCCCAATGTTACCAATTGCCATTCTGACAATCGCCGACCTTTTTCAGAATAAAAGATAAATCGCACTGAACAGTTTAAAGCAACGAGGAATAAGTTTGCCCAAAGGTAATGGAACAACAAACCAACATCGATAGAATTCAAAACAAAACTGAAGAACAGACGAAGCCAAAAAAAAAACTACATAAAAAAGACCTGCAAAAGGCAGCAATGGCCATACCTGCCATGCCTCCATCCCCATCTACAAGAGTTTCCCGTGAAGAGAGCAGTGCGACATAAATAATTCTTTCCAAAAGGGCTAGTTGTTGGCCAAAACGGAAAGAGAAATGAAGGTAGAACATGTATATTGGTGCCCTGCAACAAGGCAGCTGTGTTATGGGCGCATGTTTGAGTTTAACTAGAAAATAAAAGAAAATATTATTCCAATTTTATCCCATTGGTTTTGCGGTCCATTCTAAAACTTCAAAGCCGAAGGGATCAACGAACGAACTAGCATGACAGTAGACGAAAGAAGCATAACAAATGCTTGGCACAAACACAACCACCAGGTGGGAATTTGAGTAAGTATCTGAACCTCGCAGAAAATGGTGCAAATCACAAAACCTGAAAAAAGTGATAGCCACATCAATCAAAGATAAATTTATATTCTTGAAGAGGTCCGACTCTGCAAATAAGCTTCTCAGATTCATTATTCTTATATTTAAGACTAGCCCAGCTTTCGTATTTAGAGCAACAACTGGGGTGCTCAAATACTATCATCTGTTTCGCATTTTATTATGTAACTTTTGTTCAAGAACGTGAAAACTTTAAGCTATTGGTCAATGTTGAATTTCGAAAAAAGACATAAAGAAATCAAATAAAAATTTGATAAAAAGTTGTTCTAAAATTGATAAGGAAAGTCGAAAGTAGGGCGGGGTCCGAAACTGTAGGCCAAAAATTTTTGATACCATCTCAAAAACCGTCCAAATTTGTTGGGCGTGCATATATATTAAGGGTTTAATATTCACCCATATACATATACATGAAAAACTGAAGCCGATTTGGACAGACAATTTTTATCACTTCTACAAAATCTCTCGGGCTAAAAATAAAAATAAAGTAAAACCAGAATAAATGCCCTGCAAACGATGTCACAATGTTAGAAAAAATAAATCGTAAGTCATAATGAGGTGTAAATCAGGGCAAAAGATTTTCTAATGAAGAGCTATAATTTAACACGAAACCTTAACTGAGAAATCGAGTAAAACGGTTGGTCCGTAGGTGATCATATGAGTGTATATCGGGCGAAAGATATGTTGTATGACATTTTTATAAAGAAAAAATATTTTTTGTCTTCAATCACGAAGATTAATTGGATCCAAATTAGCCATTTTTTTATACCACTTAAACCACATTAGTGGTCAGTGGTATAATAAACTTTTTATCTGCAAAAAAAATGGGGCTAAACCCAAGAAATATTTTGAGTTGTAGACCACTATATAAATATATACGGATGCAAACCGTCCAGAATCACCTCCAAGTCGATCTATGCGGCTTGTATACGCGTCCCGTCGCTCTGTCCATGTTATCTTGTTGCTTCAAACCGAGGATTCCGATTGTACTCAAATTAGGGACTGCGCCCGATTGTGTCAGGCTCCAACTTAAGACTTTCAGTCCACTGTGATACCGACATTGGTGAACATCTCTCTTACTCACTGAGTTGCCTTGGGCGCCGCGGCGCCCCCGATTGCCATGTTAAAAGCTCAATGACAAGGGACCCTCACCTTTTTATAGCCGAGTCCGAAACGGCGTTCCACATTGCAGTGAAAACACGTAGAGAAATTTGAAACCATCAGAAAAATGTTGGTGTTCGTAATCGAATGCAGGAATCGAACGCCACGACCTGTGTATGCAAGCGGATCATTGCTAGAGCCAGTTGCACGCACGGGTGGCTCTCCATGGCATATGTATAAAGCCCGATTTGTCCAAATGTCGCCCTAAATAAACGCTGTATTTTTGTTGACAGCATGAGAGGGCATCATTATTCAATTTTGCCACAAGTTAACTTCCTGGGTATCAATATATGCTGGCAAAATATTATACAAATATTGGTTCAGATTTAGATATAGCGTCCTATAATAATATTGTATCGTTTCGATTTTCCAAATTTGGCCATAAAATAAGTCTGATTTAGTTAACCATATGTTACTCAAAATGGTCAAATTTTGATGTAACTAGTTCCGAATCGTATTTGGACTATACATGTAGCTTCTTACGATGATAATAGTAGCCGATTATTATATTAAATTTGGATTTAATTACCAGCGACACTTATTGACCCGATTTCCTACATGGTTTGGTTAAATAATTGGACCCTCAAATATTAGTGGTGCAAAATAAACTCTTTAAAGGAGGGTATTAAAGTTGCGAGTTTGAGCCGCTAAAATCGTAAATTTTTTCACGATTACTATTTCTTTATGAAATCCGCATTTTAAGGATACAATGAGGTATGATATTATCGGACCCCGCACCGGACTTTTCTTTTACCGCCGCCGCTTGCCCGACTTTCTTTTACTTCTTTACTCACTTGTTTTGAAATGTCTTCAATCACAGAAATGCTGCTATCAATCACCAAAGTTAATTAAAATATTAATTTGATAGAATTAAACATTTAATTAATTGATTTTTGTTTCAGTTAAAAAATTCGTTCAACCAATAAAATTTGTCATTGAATATTTTCTGAAATTCAATTATAATTTTAATTACAAAATGTTTTTGATATATTTTATTTTGTGTTACTAGGGCCATATAAGTGCATATCGGCCAAAAGATATATATGCACTCTTAGAAATATATGTTTTTCATATCTTCCGATATAAACAAAATGTAATGAGAGAGATTTTACCGTAAATTTTGCACAGGATTAGAATTAACATTATAAATATCCACACTGGATTTGGAATGAAATCGGTTCAGATTTAGATATAGCTCCCATATATAGGGCTTTCGCCTGCGATTTTACACTCCTATGGCCCAAAGGCCAAAGCGTTACTCTCCCGAGTTACGTGAAATTTTGCAGCAGGGAGTAGAATTAACATTAAAAATGTCCAACATCGAATAATTTGGTTGAATATCGGTTCAGAATTTAGAATATAGCTCCCATATGATAGCTTCCGCCGATTATAAAATCCTATGGCCCCAAAGATCCTCAGTTTTACCTCTAAAGGTTACGTAAATCTTTTGCAAGCAGGGAGTAGAATTATACATTATAAATATGCGTACGCGAATTTGGTTTGAAATCGGTTCAGATTTAGATATGGCTTCCAATATATTATCGTGTGCGTCGCGATCTTACAGGAATGTAACCAACGTTGATCAATCATTTCTCTGCCGATTTTACTTAAAATTTGAACAGGGAAATGTGAAATAAAATTTTTACTATGGCATGCCAAATTAATTTGAATATTGGTTCAGATTTAGATATATTAATTACCGAGAGGGTCAAAATTTCAACATCCGAGTTTTTTGCATCAGACAGTAGGACTAACATTTCTTTGCAGCGCATGGCAGAAGTTGGTTAAGAATCCGGATTACAGATTTTAGATATAACTCCCATATTATATCTTTCGCCTGATTTAGATTCATATGACTACGAGGCCAAAGTTTAATTTCGAAAATTTTGATGGTTTTGTACCGAGAGTTCAATTCGATATTTTAGCCTAAGTTATCAAAATCGCTCAGAATTAGACGAAAGCCCCTCTTATATATAATTTCGTTCGATGTTTAGCAAATATGAGCCAAAATACCGCCACATGTTCGTTCACTGTTAAGTCCGGAAACTCGCAAAAATGGATTCAAATTTACCTTATACTCTAATTCGTATGTAATCGACCTATAAATCTATAATTGAAGATTTTCCGTAATTTTATGCAATTTAAATAATTTATTACAATATTTTGTTTACTTAACATTGTGGCCGTCCCGGCCATTATCGTCAATTTAAATTATTGAATCTAAGATATTTTTGTGAAAGAGTTTTAAAAATCGTTCTTATAAATATTTGTATATTGGCGAAAAATAAACCTTTAATTATAGGCTCCTAACAAATTTGAATGTGTTTAAGATGGTATCAAGAAATGTTTGGTATATTAGTGATGAAAGGATTATAATATAGTCGGCCGCCGTCAACTTTAGTTTAACGTTTCCGTTACTTAAGCATCCCCGTGCTGACACATATGAGGCGTCGTCCAGTTATTAAATGCATATTATTTTTTATATAGTACGAACCTTCAAATGAATTCGTGTCAAAATTTGAGCGTCTGTAAGTCAATAGCTTTGTGAGATAGAGCGTCCTTTTTGTGAAGGCAACTTTTGTTATTGTGGAAAAAAAATGGAAAAAAGGAATTTCGTGTTTTATGAATAAAATTTACTGTTTTCTGAAGGGAAAAAAAATAATACGGTAGAAGCAAAAACTTGCCTTGATAATGAGTTTCGCGGACTCTGCCGCGCAGGGAAATCAACAATAATTTGATTGGTAATGCAAGAATTTTCAATAAAAAAATTCAGCATGGTGAAATGAGCACGGAGGACGGTGAACGCATGGACGCCCGAAAGAGTGGTTACCGACAGAACATCAAAAAAATCCACAAAATGATTTTGAATGACCGTAAAATGAATTGAATCGAGATAGCAGAAGCATTAAAAGATATCAAAGGAGTGTTGGTCATAATCATTCATCAAATATTTGGATATGTGCTAAATGGGGTGTCGCGCGAGCTCACATTTGAACCAAAAACACAACGTGTTGATGATTCTGGGGCGTGTTTGCAGCTGTTATCGTATACCCCGAGTTTTTTCCGTCGTATTGTGACAATGGATGAACATGGCTCCATCACTACACTCTCTGCAGTCCAATCGATAGTCGAACTGAGTGACAGCGACCGGTGAAACGCGTCTGCCGAAGCGTGGAAACACTACGTATAGCCCACGATATATAAACGGACCCCCAAATTTGGCTTGCGCATTGCTCTTAAGAGAAGCAAATTTCATCCGATGCCCGGCTGAAAATTTGGTAGCAATGGTGTAGTGATATTTATCTCTAACAAGCCAAATGCATGAAAAATTGCCATATCGGTCCATTTTACGATAATAGCGCACCCATAATAAACCTGATTCCCCCCAATTCTGTCTTGCAATTGCCTTTAAAGAGAAGCAAACTTTCATCCAAACGATCCGCCGCTGAAATTTGGATACATGCTGTTAGATATATGGTCTCTCAGCAACACTATGCAAGAATTGGTACCATATCAGAGTTCATAAATTGTCCTGGCCCGATCTTACGGCTGTATTTATTGTTCTGTATTGAATTGATTGGCTTTTGCCAAATCGTCCTGCTTCTTTTCACTCCCATGAATCGACAATTCTATTATTTATGTACCCATGTGAGTCAAAAATGAGCTTTTGTCGCTGAATGCAATTTTTGATAAAAAAGTGGATATTCGGCCAACTTAATCGAGTCAGTTTTTGATAATAAAATTAATAATTTGCAGCATTGTTCGTGGTATTACTATTCATTGTTCAATTATAGACCAAACTGAAGATATTTAACATTGAAATAAACTCGAAATGTGCACCATCTGTTTAATTCAGTGTAAGGCCAAAAAGATAATAGCTAAAAAATCGCGCTTTATATGCAAGAAAAACGACGAAAGCTATTTGTCCGAACAAGCTGGATATCTCCTATAGTTTCGTTCGATTCCAACATTCTAATATAACTCCCAGTGTTCTTTTGTTTTA
>PGFW01071695.1:0-13024 GCA_003123925.1 Haematobia irritans | reverse complement strand
TTGAACGGTTAGATGTGTTAACGATGGCAACCTGCTTCCCAATGAGAGTTGATTCTCGTACTTGTTGATAATAAGGATCTAGGTGGTTAGGTTAATGGATTCAATGAAGTTAGCTCCATTTAAAAAGGATCATTTTTTATTTCTTGGAGTTTGGGCTATTGGCTATCGTTTTTTGAAAATTTTTAAAAAAGAAAGAGAAGAGGAACTGGTAACTTGTTTTACTCTAGTGAAACTTTCTAACGTTTTGAGGGCTTTGGTTCTATAAGGATTAGGGGTGTTAAACTTCTTGACTAATTGCATAATTCAAATGGTTGACTTGATTAAAAGTTTTAGTAATCATTTTTTATATTTTTTTAACGATATTTTTCTAGGATTGGAGACCAAATCTTAAAGTTAAACCGCAACCGCATTTCGCATACAGTTTTAACACACAGCTCAGTTATATAGCTTCACTTGTCTAGGATACTTATCCAATAATCATAATTCTGGCTGGCTTCGCCCGAACTATTATACAAACCTGTTATTATCTTTATCATTTGGATAAATATATACACCCAGTCCAGGGAATTTATACGATTGAATTGGAACATAAAAATGGAAAATCATACACATATAACGTTTGGACCGGAATTATCACACTACTAGAAGAACTGTTCAACTTAGTATATACCAATGGATAGATAATGTGTGATAGCTAAACAACATCTTCAAAATTAAGATTTACAATGAAATTCCTCACTTAACTATTTTACTAGAGTTTGTGGCTCGAGTATGAAAAAATAGGATCTTGAGAATCAAAAATCTTATTAACATCAAATGGAAATATGTTTTCCAAGTTTTACAAACCGATGCCACTAAAAAAAAATCTACCAGCAGCAGAGCGAGAAAAGACGAAGAGAAGAAAACTTTCTCAATAATAATTTTTGCTTACAAAGATGCTGGGAGTCCGGGGAGTTCTTTTGATAGGAGAAATTTTTCATAATTGAAATTATGAAAAATATGAATATTTTAATATTCATGAATGGTTTAGGCAAATGCCATTAAATATAATATTCTCGTTCGGTCTGTAGATTTCAGCAACCATGGAAGGCTTTTTATTTTGGCAAACGAAGACAATGTTGCCAATTTTTCATTCTGCCACTCTTAAAAGCTGATGCCGTGTAATATGTTATTAATTGTTATTGTTATTATGTGTGGAAGTAATCAGTTACCAACATTTTAATCTTGTTAACTTTGGCCTATATCAGAGAAGCGGATAATCAAACGTAATCCATTTACATGTCCCTATACAAATATTGAGCACCGTTTATTTATGTTTCATATTCAAATCAAATATGATAAATATACTAAGATATGAGACCATTACGTTTTGTGGTGAAAACGCAACAAGTACAAACGGACTTGTGCTACCATTGCGAAGTTAGAACAGACTTTCAATTAGTCATTATTATACTCTATTGACGTTTCGCGATGAGAATGTTTTATCGAAATTGTTTTTAAATTATATTTTATTTTATTTTTAGGATGAAATAATCATTTTGGGACTTGATGATATACAGCTTGTAAAGGAGTCTAATAAATTTTGAATTCGCTCAAGAAAACTTATACTCTTTGATAAGGAAATATGAAAAAACTACCTAATGTCGCTAAGGGTGGATTTGTGTAAATTTTAAAAATCTAACAGACAACTTTTTTTCCATTTTGATTAACTAATTACTCAAGATTACACAGATTTGTCGTTGTCATGCATAGTCACAGTTACGATAATGTTAATTATACTCTCTGTGCAAATATTTCAATGTATCGGAGAGAATCAGCGTATAATATTTCGAACGCAGAGATGTAGGAATTTTCTTCACAGGTGAACTAACAGCTGCCGAGGCCCGCCAAACTGTACACTCCCGATTCCTGCAGAATCGGGCAAAAATGTACACCAAATGTTGAATTCAGTAAACTCATGATAGAAATCGCTCTCTGAGACACCAGTTATACTATTATAATTGTTTAATGATAGAGTACTCAGTAGAAATTGAGTCAGCACCTTAAAAAAACTCTTTACTAAAACTCTTAATATTTTCTCTCGGTAATTATTAAGTGCAAGCCTCAAATTCATTGGTCAAATCTTAATTATATGAAGGAGGCGACGTTAAATTTTCAACGCAAAAGAGCATATTTATATCGGCATGACGACACTGATGTTTTAACAAATGCACATGTATGAAGAATTGTTAACCACTCTAACACTTCCTTTCTATAGATGAGTTCATGGTCAAAAAAGTTGTAGATTTATACACCAGTATACCATCAAAGTACACAGAAAGAATTATTTTCTGAGGATCTTTGAGGTCGACAGTAATAAAATTAAATTGTCACGGATAATTCTAATAAATCTAAAGAAAACAATTGCAGCAAATCACACAAAACGTTCGCGCCCACCAGAAAGGCCTCACGAGGGTCAGACAGCCAGAACATGAGGGATTATAGCTGCTTCATCGCTTTCCTATTCTTAGCAAGTCTCTCAAACAAACATATGAGGCTACCGTACCATGAGGCATTCTACAAGCCCCTATCTTCCTACACACGCCAATAAAGATAACAAAAGTCGACAAAATACAGAGATACTTTTTTTGTCTCAATAAAGTTACCACACGGGTCGGATTACTATATTATACTTTGGTCCGCCCAATTAAATCTAGTCCGTTCCAGATCTACTATCCAAGGTCCGAAGCGTCTTATAAAACTTTTGCTAAAAATGTTCACTACAAGAAACAGTAACCCACTTTATATTCACGCCATTTTAAAATTTTGAAACCATTTTCGGTCACTTTTTGATATAAAGCCAAACTTTCTGCCTTGCCCTTCGGTTGAAAACTGATTAGAGGCGTACTTTATTTAAAAAACAGCTACCTAATTAAAGAACAATTCCAATTTCCAGCTTCTATACGCCAATAGATTGATTATAACCTCCTTTATATCTTAAATTCATTACATTAACATTTTTATTTCTTAATTTGAGTCCTAGAGAGTTGATTCTACAAATTAATGTTTAATTATCCTAAAAGGGTGCCACCGTGAAATTTCGTAGACAAATTGCAAACCTCCCTTGTTTTTTTATGTGAGTGAATGTTTTTATTTTGTTTTCCTATAGCTCTCCAACTTTGAATTCCGTTCGACAAATACTTTCCCCATGTACAGTCGTTAAATAATTGCGCCAGGCTGTCTATCTACACGGCCATTATCTAACCAATTGACGTATACTGAAGTTAAAGATAACAAATGAGATAGAGAGGAGAAATCCCACAATTAACAATAATCAGTTGTCAGCTACTCCGACCATATCCAGTAGTTTATGTGCCGATAAATTGAAAAAATGTTCCAGCTATTTGAGACTCTTCAAATTGCCGACTTCGACATTGATCGTGTCATCACAAGGGGTTTTCAGATGAATCTGTTAATAGTAATACACGTTTCGTTAACTGTGTATGTTTTTTGTTTAATATCACCGAAACATATCGCTTCTCGTTTAGCGATATGCAACTCGTGAACAAACTATGGACGTATGTATGTTTAGTGTAATTTAGTCGATCGGCTGTGTGATCTGTTAATATCATCATTTACAAATGTTTAGTATAGATTTGAGAATGTGCAAAGTCACACTAGCGTGAAATGGGTTTCCATTAAATGAAAAATAATAAGGAAAGAATATAAGAACGATGAGTTCACATGATCAAGAAAGACATCTTTAAGGTTGTCAGTGTCAGTATGTAATTACAATAAATCATAAGAACGCACTCGAGAGTTAAAATAGTCAGTAAAATTTAGTCTTCCTACATAGCGTTAGTCTTTGAATAACGCAAATTATAGGCATGAAACCCATATTATCATTGAAAAGCGTTACGCAGGAAAGTTGCAGCATCACCACTATACTAGGTTTAGCGTTATGTGGCAGCCGCGATGTAATCAGACCACTTACGACTACTTCAGTCGTCCAATTGATGAAGCCACAGTGGGTGAACTTCCTCTTATCACTGAGCTGCTGCCCGATTCCATGTTAAGCTCAAAATGACAAGGGACCTCTTTTTTTATAGCGCGAATTCGAACCGCGCATTTCGCCCACTGCAGTGAGACACGCAGTGAGACAACTTAATTAGAAGCATGTTTCTTTTTTTTTTTTTTTTATTTTTTGGGAACGAAGGTTTTTGAAACCCTCAGAAATTCCAACCAGCAATTACTGAGGTGGGATAAATCCACCGCTAAAAACCTTTTTGGTGTTCGCTCGTAGCAGAATCGAACCCACGACCTTGTGGTATGGCAAGGCGGGCATGCTAAACCATTGCAACCAGCGGTGGCTCCCACCAACTATACCCTAGGGTTCCTTCTTTTCCCACCCTGAGCATTATTGTCAAATACACCATGTGTCTAATTTCGCCTTCCTTCTGCGTTACTCATAATAAACCATCACAGGTGGCGCAGGGTATAACTAAAACGTAATTAAAAAGGAAAACAAACCCCTGTAGTACGGTTACTGTTTTCTTAACATAACGATGTACCAATTACAAATTTTGGAATATATTCCAAAAAATTTAATACTTCCATATTGTGGAATATTGTGGAATATTCCAACAAAAAGAGCTTTCCAAAAAAAGTAATTTTGGATCGCCAATCTGTCGATTCGGAAGTAAGTGCAAACTTAGATCATCTCCAATGAATTTCTACATGGGCTTCGTCAATGACGAAAAGTTACTCCCTTGTTTTGGATCCTTTGGGCATTGCTTTAAGAAGTTGTGCCCTAGAAAGTTAATTTTGAAATGAAAGAAAATTAAAAAGGGCGAAAAAAAAACAATTTTTTTTTTTAAACCAATTCACTTTTTTTTTCATTGCCATCATGTTTTATTACAGCCCATTATTTTCCTATTTATACATTTGACAAAACTTTTTCGCTCCGAACGCGCGGGTTGAACCTGGATTGCTCACCCCATAAGAGAACGCCTTAGCACACTCAGCTACAAACAGCCATTGAACATAAAGAATTATTTTTTTATGTCATCATCCGTTTATTATTTTTTTATTCAGCATATATTTTTCGTATAAACATAATTTTGTTGCCATTTAAAAATCAACAAAAAAATTTAAAATTCTGGTAATTTGCAAAATCTTCTCAAAAGAACTTCATGGAAGGCGAAAAAGTCAAACGGGACGGTTCAAATCCAAGAGGGGATGAAATTTATTTTTTTTTTATTATTTTTTTACTTTTTTTTTATTAAATTTCCTATTTTTTTAGTTTTTTTTATTAGGTTTTCTCATTTTTTTTTCTAAATTTAAGTCGTACAAAATTTGCACTTATAACAAATAGCCTGATTGGGTTCTTTCTAATACTTGTCAAAAGGACTAGCGTCGGAAGTGGAAAAAAATTATTGGGGGATCACGATGCGCCTTTAGAAGAAAGATGTTTGTGCACTTGTCCCAAACGGACTGCATCGGAAGTCTGAAAAACTCGAATAGGGCGGATTTCGGATGGCGCTTTTAAAAGAAATGTTTGTGGAACAAACTTTCCAAATATTTTTTTGCTGGGCCATTACAGGGATCTCAAGTCAGTCATTTCATTTAATAAACTCTACATATCGCTATCAGGTTTCCCAAACATATCAATATATACTTGACTGCCAGTATCTAAAAATCACTACCATCATGTGGGAAATGGGTACCTCATTTTTTTGACACACCTGGTCGCGGAGGGGACTCCTTCCGTCGACTTTTTGAAAATTGGACCAAAAGTTGACCCGATTTTGCTTCGAAATTCTTTCAATTGAAGTTGGGGTTGCATCTAGACAAAGATCCGCTACTTTTTTTTCGATACTTGGTAGGCGGAGGGGGGCCTCCCCTTTGTTCGACTTTTTTTAAGTAAGTGAAAAACTAAAAATTCACCGGTAAATATCTGAGATTTACATAGAGAATATCTGTGAGGTTATGGAATTAATATGGGGTAACCCCGCAACCCGATGATTTCATGATGGTGGATGGTGGATTGGGACCCTCGCCCTTTCGCCCTAACTTTTTGAAACTTGACAAAATTAAATGCGAATTCTGCTTGAAAATTTTCATTGAAAATTTGGGGTATGGCATCCTAGACAAAAATCCTACATTATTTTTTCGATATTTTGGTCGGGGAGGGGACACCCCATTGCCCGAAATTTTTTTGTTTGAAAGTACAAACAAAACTCTCCCCGACTGAAATTTTACGGAAAAAATGGGTTAATGAAAATTTTAATATCAAGGTTCTCGATTTTTTAAATAAAAACAAAAGGCAATAGGGAGACATTCGCTTCTCTTAATAGCATACAGAGAAACAATTAAAACTATTTACCCGAGTTACTTGAAATTTAACAGAGGAACTTGGGAGAGGTTACGAATATTAATTGGATAACCTGATTATTTGTGATATTTGGCCTCTCTTCCCGTGGCCGCCCTTTTTAGGCCTTATAATTTTACATTGACATTTTTCTGGGCGTTTTGAACAAAAGATACGCTACACTCACTTTTCGATATTTAGTTCGGGGAGGAGGTCCTCCTCTAAAACTGCAAAAAAGAAAAAACAATTATTAAGTTTTCTTGAAATTTACATAGGCCAGTTGGGGAGAAGGTTATGACGAAGAGGCACACGGCTTCCTGCCCCCACATTGAAGGAAAAGTTTCAAGAATCTTTCAAGGCGAAGGTTAGGGGTGCTTCTTCAACTACCCTCCGGTGTTTGCTCGATATTCGTATCGGGGAAAGTGACATCCCTTTAAAACCAATAGAGAAAAATTAAACAGGATTGCCGATCTACTTGAAATTTTACCAGGCAATTAAATTTATACATAATTTTTAATTAGTAATATGATTTTCGATATCTGGTGGGAAGGGTAAATTGAAACATAAACTTTGCTCGATTTACTATCGATAGAATTATAGGGAGCCATGTGAGTAGCTTGCGAAATTAATAAGGGTACGTGATTAGTCCGATATCAAGGTCGGCAGTGGGACGGCGAAGATGGGGGGAGGGTTTCGCCTTTTTGTCGCCGTTTTTTTTTCTTAAAATTGAAAGTAGAGGGTTGTTCCCCGTAAATCGGGAACTCGGTACATAATTTTTATGATTTTTTGCACCAGGCTACTGCCAGAACCTTCTTTTTTAAAATGAAGCTTAAAATTTAAGTGAGCAGCCACGTGGAGGGTGCAGACTTCATTTTCAGCAAATTTTAGCAATGTTAATGTGGTAATTTTTTACTATTTTTGCTTTTTTCCGATTTATTGGATGGGAAACATAATTATTTGTATGTTATCTTATAATATTAGTGCTTAATTTTCAGATACTTGAGGAGAAGGATGCCTTTCCTCTGACAAGCCACACTTAAATCCACAAGAAATATGAAGAAGGTACACTCTCTCTCCCCGTGTATTTGTAGCCTATAACGAAACATATCAAGTAGGTCCCTTTGTTTAAACAGATTCAAATCTTTTGAATTTTGTTTTCAGCACCGAAAGGATATAGTGTGACTAAGTTAACGCAAAAATATTCTTCCGCAAAATATGCCTCGGAAGGCCGCAGCGAAAGCCGGGCCGGGTTACGACTAGTATTAAATGAAATACATCTTCGAATTTTAAATAATTTCCGCTGTGGTGGAAATGGAAAAGGGGCGCCGACACAAAGAACCTTTTGAACCCTATTATAGATCTAATTACTGCTATAGTAGAGATTATTTGGTCTAGATAAAATGTATCCATGTAAGTGATGCCGCCTTGTTGAATAAACAACACGTCCCTTGTTTTGTTCTACAAATATTTTCAAAACTGCCTCATTTTTATTAATTTGCAACATAATGTAAATAGGGAAAAACATGGATAATCACTTGGGTATTATCAGTAATAATAACATATATGCTTCTTAACACAAGGGATACCTTATTGCTACACTCACATCCTCCGATCTTCGTTTAGATTTTCACCTGTGACCCACATTTGCGATAGATTTTTTAGTTTTATCAAACAGTCCTTTATAGTCTATGGAACACTTCCTACAGATTACCGGTACCCATCGTAATATCTCCAGAAAAATAGGAAGGTGGTAAACGTAAGCAAATAGGTGGTATAAGGTAGAGGTATTATATTCTTTGGTTCGTAAGGCCAATGTATCAACATATCATACAGCTTCTGTAATGAAAAGTAAGAATAATTGCTAACTACGGTCAAACTGATATCCAATATAAAATACTGAAAGGTTCATTGTAATTCAATGGGTATTGATGACCGGTGGTAGGGTGTTTTAGCCAACATTGGATTCTGAAGGGCGAGGGGGACTGCGGGAGCGCTTTGTACGCACTAGCTTCAGTCGGTGGGGTGGTTCTCGTCCTCCTCTACTTTCAGAAAGAATTCCTACAAGAAAATTTTTATTCTAGCCTATTTTTTTCTATTGGCACATCTTAAAAAAGCAAATTGAAAGGAAAAAAAAATATACTAATGTGAAAACCAAGCAGACCCAATAGATGGAGATAAAAATTAAAATTGAAATTGAAAAACGCCCGTCATAACCAGATTCATTTGATCACACCTATCGATCTCAGGTGCAAGGAGACGTCGGGCCTCTAACCTCTCCTATCCATTAATCCTGATGGCGGCTTTTTTCAGGATCCCTTATGAATTCTCGCCTAGTCTAACGCTTAGCTTATGAAAACACACCAGATAATTTCTTTACCAAATTCATTTTTTAATTATACTTTTATTCACCATAATTTGTCAGCATTTAGAGATATTTTTTAGGAGTAAGAATTAATCCTAATTTAAAATAATAAAAATCCTCTATTCCACTTTACAAATATTTAGAAATTCCTTACTGGATAAAAATGATTTAATTATATGATATTTTTTCGTAACATATTTTCAAAACCAAACACAAAAAACGAATTTTATGAAATGTTGAAATATTTTCATACGAAATTAGAAAACTTAAAATTCCACGAAGAAAATTAAAAATTAATTCGGATAACAAATTACTTAATGCAAAAATTTGCATCTCTTCCTACGAACGAAATTCACTATATTAAAAATCTTAGTTACAAAGAAAAAATGCCTGTATGTTAGATTAGTTCTTTTTATATGGAAATGGTAACTCGTTTTTAAGCCTCTTTTGGCTAGTCATCAAGGAAACAAAAGAAAAAATGCAAAATGTAAACAAATTTTGATATTACACTTTGCTTTTAACTAAGACGCAATAAAAATACCAAACTTCGTTTTGAGGCTGGTTCTAAGGGCTGTTACTTAATTGCATTTCAATGGGCTTTTAAAAGTTTTGTAATCATTTTTAATAAGAATTTCAATTGAGCCATCTTAAGTTAACGCAACGCCACGCAGCTCAGTTTAGCTCAACGTCAGGATATTAATAATAATCTACTGGTGGAGCCCGAAAACTCAAACCCCCCCATACATACACACCCACACACGAAGACTCACACCCACTCAAAAGATTTACAATGAAATCCTCTACTTGAGTTTGTGGCTCGAGTATGAAAAAAAAGGATTTCCGAGAATCAAAATTTATTAACATCAAAAATGGAAAATGTTCCAAGTTTTTACTAAACCTCGCCACTAAACAAAAAACACAGAGAGCGAGAAAAAGACGAGAAAGAAAATCTTTCTTCAATAATAATTTTTGCTTACAAAGATGCTGAGGAGCCGGGGAGTTCTTTTGTAGGAGAAGTTTTCATATTGAAAATTATGAAAATATGAATTTTAATATTCATAATGGTTTAGGCAAATGCCATTAAATATAATATTCTCTTCGGCTGTAGTCAGACCCATGGAGGTTTTTTTTTTTTGGCAAAACGAAGACAATGGCCAATTTCATCCCCATTAAAGGCTGATGGTCCGTGTAATTGTTATTATTGTTATTGTTATTATGGTGGGAAATCAGTTACCTTTATTTGTTAACTTTGGCCTTAAATAAGCAAAACGATAATCCTATTTACATGTACCCTATACAAATATTGAGCACGTTTTATTTATTTTCATATTCAAATAATATGATAAATATACAAGATATGGACCATTACGTTTTGTGGTGGAAAACGCAACAAGTACAAATGCCACCAAGTTCAGACAGCTTAAAGTTCATTAACCTTAGTCCATGAAATGTTTTATCGAAATTGTTTTTAAATTATATTTTATTTATTTTGGATGAAATATAGCATTTTGGGACTTGATGATATACAGCTTGTAAAGGAGGTCTAATAAATTTGAATGTCGCCAAGAAACTTAATACTCTTTGATAGGAAAGTATGAAAAACTACCTAATGTCCTAGGGTGGATTGTGTAAATTTTAAAATCTAAAGCAACTTTTTTCATTTGAACTAATATCAACCAAATTTGGCATGCATAGTACGAATGTTAATTATACTCTCTGTGCAAAATTTCATGTAAATCGGAGTGTGAAATTATGACCTCTGTGGTCCATAGATAGTAAAATCGGGTGAAAAGAATATGATATGGATTATATACTCTTAGATATCAGGAACGCATGATTTCAACCAATTGGCATGCATAGTAAAATTTGTTAACTCTACTCCTAGTGCAAGATTTAAAGCAATCAGCGGAAAAAGCTTTGCATGGCAAGCTATAATCTAAATCTGAAACCGCGAGAGCCACAGTGGTGCAATGGTTAGCATGTCGCCGCCTTGCAGTAGCACAAGTGTCCGTGGGTTCGATTCCTGCTTTCGACGAGATCACCAAACAGTTTTTCAGCGGTGGATTATCCCACTCAGCTTATACTGGATGACTTTAACTGAATTATTCCCCAAAGCCCTTCTCTTAAGTTGAACTCAGCTGCAGGTGTGAATATGCCGTCGCGAATTCGGCTTATTAAAAAGGAAGGTCCGCTTGTCCCATTGAGGTAGAACATGTAATCGGCATCACTCTGTGATGAGAGGCGAAGCTAACAGCGGTGGTAATCATTAATTAACTGAATAGTCTAAGTGGGCCATAAAAAATCCGTTCTACCACTATACCTAGGGTTCCATTCTTTTACCCCGCCTGAGCATTGTTCGTAATTAAAGGAATACAAGTAAAGGAAAAGCTCTAACGTCGGGCGGGGCCGACTATATTAAACCCTGCAACCACTTGTAGATCTAAATTATCGATACCATACACATCGCGTCATAATGTGTTGGGTGCTATATATAAAGGTTGTCCCAAATACATATATTTAAATATCACTCGATTTGGACAGAATTTTGATAGACTTTTTTACAAAATCTATAGACTCAAAATTTAAGTTGGGCTTAATGCACTAGGGTGGATACACAATTTTAGTAACAAAATTATGGAAACATTTAAATCTGAATCAAATTTAAGGAAACTGTTCGCAAAAAGTTTATTTATGATTTATTTGATATTGTTTTAGGAAAATTTATTTTTTTAAGCATATTTTTCGACGTAAGCAGTGGCGATTTAAACAAGGAAAATGTATATTGGAGCTCACGGCTTCATTTTTGTCGAAATCAGAAAAACATATATATATGGGAAGCTATATCTCTAAAATCTGAACCGATTTCATTCAAATTTGGCACATATGACTATATTACTAATTGTACTCCTAGTGCAAAAAATTTCTAACCAAAATCTGGGGCCAAAACTCTGAGGCTCTGGGTCCATATAAGTGCATACCGGGCGAAAGATATTATAAGGATCGGTCCGGCTATATTCTAAATCTGAATCGATTTCAACCAATTTGGCACGCAGTAGCTATAATGCTAAAATCTACTCCCTGTGCAAAAATTTCAACGCAAATTGGGCAAGACTATGGAGTTTAGGACGCGTATTAAGTCCATTGATGTGCGAAAGATATTTATGGAGCTATATCTAAATCTGAAACCGATTTCAACTGCAAATTTGAAACGCAAAGCTATATATGGGAGCTATATGCTAAATCTGAAACCGATTTGGCCTGATTATTTTCGCAAGTTTTTTCGAGACTCATAAAAATTGTGGATGTAACGGAAATGTGAGGAATATCGGTTGATATACACGCCAATATATGACGCGAGGGTCGGTGAAAAAATATATTATGGGGCAGCTATATCTACAATCTGAACAGGAATGTTTTTCCAAAATCAATAGGGATCGTCTTTGAGCCTGAAACAGGGACCCTATAGCAAAATTTTGGACAATCGGACTAAAACTGCGGAAGCTGTTACTTTGCAACACAAAAATACATCAAACAGACAGACGGAACAGACAGACGACAGAGCGAGACAGCTCGAGCACAGATCGCGTAACAGCGGGCGAGCGCTGAAGTTTGTAAATTTAAGCACTGAGCTCGTATCTGCTAAAAGGTTTGGTCCTTAAATTACTCCTTCCTAAATCTGACCGATTTTTTACCAAATCAATAGGGGATCGTCTTTGAAGCCGAAACAGACCCTTATACCACATATGTTAGGACAGATCGGACTAAAAACTGCGAGCTGTACTTTTGCACACAAAAATACATCAACAGACAGACGGACATCGGTAAAATCGACTAAGAATTTAATTCTAAAGCCGATCCGTATACTAAAAGGTTGGTCTAATGAATTACTTCTTCTTGGCGTTTACATACAAATGCAGCCAACTTATCATACACCTGTACCACAGTAGTGTGAAGGTGTATAACGAACACCTGTAGTCGGTTACTTTCTTAACAAAACGATGTACCAATTTTACAAATTTTGGAAATATATTCCAAAAGCATTTAAATGATCCATATTGTGGAATATTGGGAATATTTCCCCGCAAAAAATGAGCTCCAAAAAAGTAATTTTTGGATCCCATTGTGGACCGGAAGTAGTGCAAAACTTGAATCATGCTCCAATGTAATTTTAGCATGGTTTGTCCATAGGACAGAAGTACTGCCCTTTTTGGGATCCTTTGCAATTGCTTAGAAGTTGTACTCTGGAAGTTAATTTGAATGAAGAAATTAAAAAGCGAAAAGCATTTTTTCACCAATTTCACTTGTTTTTCAAT